>BDMV01000011.1:32082815-32271052 GCA_008326285.1 Oryza officinalis | reverse complement strand
AACTCACACTTCGAGTATTTGGCGAAGAGCTGGTGGTCTCTCAACCTTTCCATTACTTTCCGTAGATGATTGGCATGATCTTGTTCATTCCTGGAGTAAATCAGAATGTCGTCGATGAAGACCACAACGAACCTATCCAAGTAGTCCATGAAAACTTTATTCATCAGGTTCATGAAGAATGCCGGAGCATTGGTGAGTCCGAAAGACATCACGGTGAACTCATACAGGCCATACCGCGTTGAGAAAGCGGTCTTGGGGATATCTTCTGATCTGATTTTGAGCTGGTGATACCCAGATCGTAGGTCGATCTTGGAGAATACTCTGGCTCCTTTCAATTGGTCGAACAAATCGTCAATCCGTGGAAGAGGATACTTATTCTTGATGGTTACTTCGTTCAAGGCTCTATAGTCTATCACCATTCTCTCAGAGCCATCTTTCTTCTTTACTAAGAGCACAGGGGCTCCCCAAGGGGACGAGCTGGGTCGCACGTAACCCTTGTTCTGAAGTTCCTCGATCTGTTTCTTAATTTCCGCCAGTTCATTGGCTGCCATTCTGTAGGGCCTCTTAGCAATGGGAGCGGTGCCTGGGGCAAGCTCTATGGAGAACTCAATTTCTCGATCCGGTGGCATCCCGGGTAGTTCTTCTGGAAACACATCGGGGTACTCGTCGACTATAGGTACCATTTCCAAGGGAGTGGCTTGCAAACTGTTCAGGGTTGACCGATTTCCGGGAAGGAGGGGAGTGAAACGCACTTGTTTTCCTCCGGGTCCTTGCAGAGTGATGGTCCTATCGGCACAATCAATTTGTCCTTTGTGCTTAGCCAACCAATCCATCCCTAGGATGACATCCAGGCCTTGGGAGTCTAGGACTATGGGTTTGGCTGCGAAGCTAACCCCTTCTATCACTAGATCAACCTTCGGGCATAGTTTATCTGCCCTTATCTCCCTTCCAGGGGAATGTATTACCATAGGTACTTGTAAGTTTTGGGTTTTCCAACCATTTCTTTTCACAAAAGCCTTGCGATATGAACGAATGAGAAGCTCCTGAATCAAATAGAACGAGTGCGGGTATGGAGTTGACAGAGAACATACCCATCACCACGTCGGGGGCCTCTTGGGCGGTTTCAGCTTGAATGTGGTTCACTCGACCTCGTCCAAAGTTGTTGGAGGCGCGAGAACCTTGTCCACTTGTCTGAGTGACTGGACGGGGCTGTGCAGGTGCTGGGGTCCTGGGGAAGCTAGCATCAGAGCGTCCGGGGTTTGAATTTCCCTGATTCCGAGGACACTGTCTGGCGTAATGTCCCATTTGTTTGCACGTGAAGCACTGCACATTTGCCATTCCTGTGGGCGAACTGAAGGAGGAGACACTGTTCCTTGTGGTGTTGCCACTAGGGGCATGCTGCTGGGGCGACGGAGTAAGGCGGGGCACTGGCGGACGGGGAGTAAAGCCAGGTTGACGACTGACTTGATGGGCAGGTTGGTGGTACTGCATGGGATGTCCAACACGAGGGCGTGGCACACCTCGGAAAGGGGGCGCTTGGTGGGTAGACTTGCGCTTCTTGTATTCCTCGGTTGCCTCTTTTCTGGCATCCTCCAGAAGCAAGGCCTTGTTGACCATGTGCTGGAAAGTGGGGAAGTCATGGGCAAGCAACTGGATTCTCAATCCTACTGCGATTCCCTTCAAGAACTTCCTGATCTTTTTCTTGTCGGAGTCCACTTCTTCGGGAGCATACCGAGCCAATTTGTTGAAGCCACTCAGGTACTCATTGACGCTTCCTGTACCTTGTTTCAGACGGTTGAACTCTTCTTTTTTCATGTCGATGGTACTTTCGGGCACATGAGCTGCACGGAAGGCATCGGCGAACTCTGCCCACTCAATGTTGACAGCGTCTGGATGGGCATTACAGTAATTCTCCCACCAGTCGGCTGCAGAACCTCTTAACTGATGTGCAGCAAAAAGGGTCTTTTCCACTGGGGTGCACTGCACTAGGTTGAGTTTTCTCTCAACATCCTTTAGCCAATCGTCGGCCTCAACGGGCTCGACGGTGTGAGAGAATTCCGGTGGATGGGATCTTAGAAAGTCCGTTAGCTTGGATCTGTGATTGTTGTTATGGAAAGGCACTGGGTGCGGAGCCTGCGGCTGCAAATTCTGCTGGATGCCTGCAATGGCTTGGGCTAAGCCCTGCAAGATCTGAGTCTGAACTGCCATCATGTGCTGGTAATCTGCCTGAAGCTGGGGAGGCGGGGGTAAGTCCTGTGCACGGTTTGCTGCAGGATCTGCCTGAGCTGGAGCATTAACCGGTTCATTCCCTGACTCATTTTCCGATTCTGGTTCTTCCCTGCGGGTTTCGTAACCCAAACGAGCTGGAGCACGAGCACACGACGGGGACGGGTAGCCATCTAATCTCCCAGAAAAGGGCGGGGTAAGAAAACAGAACAGCACTTAAAAGGGAAGAAGTAAAGTAAACGAGCTCAGAAAGCACACACTAGTCATAAAGCTTTTCTCAACTCGGAAAGCACCTAAAACAACGGGTGTGGACAAGTCACAGAGCTGCGCCGAGCTTGACTGTACGCACACCACCTCAGAGATCCAGACTACCAGACAACACCCACAACAACACACTCACACACTACCTCGCCACGACTCCGAAAGAGTTGGCGGCGGTACAAAAGGTCTGGCACACGAACTCCACCTGCAGCAGACGAACTCTACTGCTCTCCTGCCTGGCTGGCTCCGGTGGTCGGCTCGTCTGAAGAGGACACGTCGATCGGCGCACGCGAAGGGACCGGCGGAACCTGTCGAGGGCCGGCAGCAGGGCGGCCTGCTGGCGGGGTAGGAGCTGGGTGGTCGAAACGGAACACGGTGGAGGAGCCCACAACGCGCTTCCGCGCGGTGCGGATCAGTCGGAGCCCACGGCGGCTGACGACTGGGGTGTGACCTGGGGTGTAGGAGGGGCTGGCACGGTGGGGGTAGGGAGAGTAAACTGGCGAGTACGGCACACGCGGGCTGGGGGAGCGTGGGCCGCTGGGAGTGCGAGCAGAGCCACGTGAACTGTAGAAGGACAGGTGGCTGGAGTGGCAAAGGCGGCCAGAGTCCCAGGAGGTAGTGTCCACGGAGGTGACACCCTCCTCAGCAAGGCGGGCCTCCAGTGCGGCGTAGCGGCGAGCCAAGGAGCGGTAAGCCTCAAGGAGAAGGTCGTGCTGAGTGGCCTGAGCGCCAGAAAGCTCCACCATGCGCGTCAGCGCAGGGTGCGACTCACGGTAAGGGCAAGGGTAGCGGCTGTCTGCACGGCCAGGAGGGAGCTGCGGGATCAGCCGGAAGGCCGAACCTGCAAGGCGACGACGGTAGTCGTAGGCCAAGCGACGCAGAGCGGTCCAGGAGAGGTCCTGGTACGCGAGCTGGAGCGTGGGGCGAGCCAAGTTGAAGTGGTGAGGGCGAAGGCCAGCGCTGTGTGTACCTCCGCGGGGGTAAAGGTACACGGACAGCTCACAGCGGGGAGGGAAGCGGTCCACGGAGTACCCAGCGTACTCGGGACAAGAGAAGCCAAGGAAGCCAGCGAGGTCTCTCAGCTGGTCGACGTGGTGACCCTCACCAACGCCGTGGGAACTGTGGGTGGCGTTGACTGCCATCTACAATTTTGAAAAAGAAAGAGAAGTCAGTAACCAGTTTTGTAAACAGAGTAAGAGAAGAAGAAAAGAACCGAACTTTTCGCAAATAGCTTTTTCAGAACTTAGCATCCTTACGGTCATCTAACGTCGGGTTTCGTCCTAGGCCAAAGCTGCGCTCTGATACCATCTTCTGTCACGCCCCAAACTGGCCCCGGGCGGAGACCAGGATAGAGCGGTCCAGATTGACCTGTATGCCTGTACCAGTCCCAGGAAATAGCGCTGGTACAACAGGAAGACTGAATATCACAACAACAGCGGTCTCTTTATTTAAGAGTAGGATTACAACCAAGGTTGGAACTGCGGACAGAACCCGAGTTCACAACAGCATTACAAAAAGGCGGAAGCGGAAAGCGGAGACTAGCCCTAAGCCACAAGCAAAGCCTTGGGGAAGGCCGAAACCCTACTACTGCTCGAAGTCTGCTTGCTCCTGGAAGAACTCTTCATCAGCAGGGTCCACCTCTTCATCTTCGAGAACTGGGGGGGGTTTAATTATATAGAG
This sequence comes from Oryza officinalis, assembly GCA_008326285.1. Taxonomy (NCBI): domain Eukaryota; kingdom Viridiplantae; phylum Streptophyta; class Magnoliopsida; order Poales; family Poaceae; genus Oryza; species Oryza officinalis. Next base: position 32,266,885 of record BDMV01000011.1, on the reverse strand, counting down.
CAAGGGTGAGTACGGGAGTACTCAGCAAGTCAGGGGAATTAAGTGTTTAATGCAAGCTTCAAGGGAAAGCCAGTTATTTTTCACAATTGATTTTAGTTTAAGACTTTAGAAACAACTAAGTGAGTGCTTCTCGACGGCACGGAGAGAAAGTGCGTCTCATCCGGCCGGAGCAGTGAAATTGTATCGATTGATTCTTGTCGGCACGAGAGGCTCCCTGCCAATCGTTCACCGACCCGGCTGCACCAACAGCCACAACTCACACACGCCGGTACGAGAGGCTCCCTGCCAATCGTCACCGACTCCGGCTGCCCAACAGCCACAATCACACACCCGGTACGAGAGGCTCCCTGCCAATCGTCACCGACTCCGGCTGCTTCAACAGCCACAAGTCAACACATCGGTACGAGAGGCTCCCTGCCAATCGTCACCGACTCCGGCTGCTTCAACAGCCTTAAACCAAGCACAGAACGGAAAACCTCACACCAACAGCAGTTCACAAGGTGTTCAATAAAACTACGCTAAGGAATCACCTCACATCCGCCCATGACCGTGGGCACGGCTGTTCGAACAGTTGTTAACCTCTGCAGAGGGGGTACACTTTACCCACACGACGTTACTAACCCCGAATCACCCAGCCCGCGACCCTCGGTCACGTCTGGCGACCTTGAGGCTTTCACGACAAGGCATTTCGAAAGCCGACTCAGGGTCATCTTATGCCAACGGGAGGGGTCCCACGGACCAACACCAGGTTAGGTCCCAGACCATACTGTGCCAGGAAGCCCAGGGGTCCTCCCCGACACCACCCCGGCGAATCCACTTGTCCCTTGGCATCAAGATTTCCCTGGCCTAGCTAATTACTCAGCCAGGGGCGTCCCATATCACCCATGTGGTCGTACTTGACATATGCTTGGATGTAATTCCCAAGGAATCGGTCCTTAGAGCGAGAACGGGCAGACCGTACCTCCAGTACGTCTCCCGTACCGCGAGTTTTAGAAACTCACTTTAGTTTTCAAGACACCGACCCAAGTGTCGGGTTTTCCAAGCATTTTGTAAACTCAAGTTTTACCCAGGTGATCAATTTTAAAGTTTGAGGGGAGTCCCGATATTCGTACCGAGGTACGGATACCGAGGCATCACCTGAGGGGTGACAAGGGTGTTAGGGTATTCAAATATCAAGGAAGGTGAATGCGCAAATGGGTAGGGCCTGCGGTTATATTGCAAACCGAGGCCAGTGCCAAGTGTAACCTAAGTATGCATAGTTTGCGGAATCAAAATACTTAATTTAAATTATGGGTTCAATTGATCAAAGGTGACTTGCCTTGCTCGAGATCTTGAGCTTCTTCCTCGAAATCCGCGCACTGCGGGTCTTCGGGCTCCGGACTACACGCGAAACGAGACGACTCAACAAACGATAAAAGAAGCCCTATTAAAGACCACTAAGCGTGCCATTAGGTAGATCTCGATTTTTGGATTTACAGGAAGTGGAACGGAGTCAATCGGACGAACGGTTGAAAAGATATGAATTTCCGAAGATTAAAGGATTTTCTGGAATAAAGAAAAGGAATTAATAATTAATTAATAATTCCCTGGAAAAGAAAAGAAGGAGGGGCTGAAATTAGACTTTATTTTGGGCGGCTAAGGGCAGCCCAAAAGATTAGAACGGGCGCGGCCGAAATAATTGGGCCGGCGGCCCGAAGGGAATCGGCCTAGGCCGAGCAAGGGAGGCCGTTGGGCCAAGGGGACTGATGGACCGGCCGATGGCCCAAAGAATTGGCCCACGGCCGATCGGTGAGCGAGGGTTGGCCGATGGGCCTAGCGGCCGATGGGCCGGAGGCCGATAGCCGGGGCTGAGCAGGCTGGCGCTTGAGGGCGCGGCCCACGGGCGAAAGGCCGAGTGGCCGATGCGGGAGCGAGGCCGAGCGGCCGATGCGGGCACGGGCCGACTGGGCCGAGAAGGGGAAAGAGGCCGACGGCCGACTTGGTGGCGCGGCCCGGCCGATGAAGGGGGTTTGACCGGTCTCCGTGGGGCCGGGGCGGGCGGACGTGGCATCCACGTCGGCACGCGCGGGGGGAGAAAAGGGGAGGAGCTCGCCCCGGAGAGGGCGGCTCGCGGGCGGTCGGCGGTGTGCTCCGGCGAGGGCGGCAAGCCGGAGGGGGGTGGACGGCGTCGGGTGGCGCCGGTGGAGAGAGAGAGGAGAGGGAGAACGAGCCCTCGGCTCGGATCGGAGCGGGGCACGACGGCGGCGGTTTGAGGCGGCGGCCAAGCCGAAAAGAAAAGGAAGGGGGCAACGGCGCCGGGGCGGAGAGAAGGCGACGGCGGCCACGGCGGTGGCCGGAGGGGGTCCTACGGTTGGCTAACGGCCTAAACCGACGAAGGGAAAAAGAGAGGGGGAGAGGAGAGGAGGTTTACCGCAGCGGGGCGGCAAGCCGGGATGGAGGCCGACGGCGCGGGCGCGGGCGCGGCACGGCTCCGGGCCGGGGAAGAGGGCGGCGGAGATGGCGCCCGGAGCTCCTTCGGGCGCCCTCGGCTGCGGCGGCGGCGGACGGCAAGGACGGCGGCGGCAGCGAGGCGGAGTGGAGCGGGCTCGGGTGGAAGCGGCTATGGCGGCCCGGCGGAGGGGGGGTTTTGTAGGGGGGTTAGGTCGGTTTCGGAGGGGAGGAAGGTCGGTTTGGCGCGGCGAGGGGACCGCGCGGGCGCTCCCCGCGCTAGCAGCCAAGCGCGGCAGCGGGTGACGTCGGCGGCGGTCGGCGGCCGAGAGAGAGAAGAAAAAAGGAGGAAAAGAGGAGGGAGGAAAGGGGAGCCGGTCCCTTGCCGAGAAGGGAAAGGGCAAGGAGAAAGAGAGAGGACGCGGCTCTCCGAGGCGGCACGCGCGCGCAGAGGCGGCGGGGCCGGGCGGACCAGCGGCGGTCTGCGGTGACGGAACGGCGCCGGCGGGATCCGTTGGGGAGAAGAGAGAGAGAGAAAGAAGGACGGCGCGGCAGGGAGCTGGGCCGGGCGACGGCCCAGGGAAGGAAGGGGAGAGAGGGAGCGGCCGAGAGGGGCTGGGCCGGGGGGGGCGGCCCAGGAAAAGAAGTGGGAAAATAGGCCGGGAAGAATCCGGCCCGAGGGCAGGGGGGATAAACCAGACTTTTTCTGAGGGTTTGGTTTTGGGAGGATTAGGGCTCGGATTTGAAATCCGATTTCGCGGTTTTCTCCGGGATTGAACTGAGAGGGGAGACATGAGACCCTGGCACATGACAAGACTCAACCGAAGAGCAAACTTTCGCAAATAGGGTTTTTAGCAGATTAGTTTTCCCGCTAACGCCGCGACAAAACGGGCGTTACAACAAGTCTATACTCAATACATGTCTTTATGTCGCTCATGACCATGAGCACAGCTAATCGATTAGTTTTTACTTTGCAGAGTTCGTACACTGTACCCACATGATGCGACATAATAATCATGCAAAGCATGGCACGTGATACCTAAGTACCCGATTTATTACTCGTAACATAGCCGTTACATTACTCATGATTTAGCCTTGCACTAGCACGATAAGTGTGAATCCACCCTAGGCATATAACATAGAGTTGTTAGGTGATGGGCCCATGCCTTAACCTAACGCCGCGGCGACGAATACAACTGTTCCCCCTCATGAGAAACTGTACCATTGTATTGGACAGACTTAGACGCTTAAACTACCACAACGGATAAATAGGTAGTTCCTATGAATCATCGCTAAGACTAATTCATACTATTTCGGCCTATTAAAATGCAAGGCTAAATAATGAGCAACTTAATAGGCCATGACTATCCCATACTAGCACATGTGGCCGTACTATAAACATATAACATAAGTAATAAACATTGAGTTAAGTCGAACGACTCAGGCAAACACTCTCCTTATCGATACACAACTAAATACCAAATGTGTATCACTTATTGACCGAGCCTTAAATCATTGTTTTCATCATTTTTTCATAAATAAATATGTTTTCATTTCCTGTCCAGAAGTATTTAAAATCAATTTTTCAATCTTATGAAGTGCCCACAATGATATTCACATATAACTAAGCATGGTTAAGCATAGTATTGTAGTAGAGCAAGAGTTTAAATCATTTTTGAATAAACGGACAGTACACTGCCCTCTTCCTAAGGTGACAATCAATTGGGTTGTAGCTATCAAATAACCGACTTCAAACACATAAGTCTAAAGTAAGCAATGCAATTTTGCAAATAAAACATTTATCCTCCAAAACATGGGAGCAATATGATCAACGAGATTGGGGAGAGGTGGCTTACCTTGCTCTGGTTCCATACCCTGCTCAACTATCTAATGGATTTCCTCAATAATTGCTTTATTGCTTGCTCGTCGTCTAAACATACACGAGAAAAACCAAAACTACAAATATGCATAAAAATTCAATAAAAATTCAGTATGCTCTAAAATGGATGCTCTTTTTATGGTGAATAGGTACTGTGATGACATGATTTTTAGTGAAAGAAAATTTATTTTATCATGTTTCATTTGCAAGTTATTAATTTTCAAAGTTGCAACTTATTTATGTAATGCCTAAGTGCATCTCGACTTTTGATACATAAAACATCAAGGTTTTGTCAAATTAGGATGTTCAGGGCTACAGAGCAAAAAAAATATGAACATAAAAATTTGGTTTGCATTATTTGGACTTATAATGAATTTGTTATGAATTTTTGAAGTTAGGACGTTTTTCAGCTAAACAGAAAGTGTTTTAATCATTTTCTTTAAATTTCCGAAAACCAAAAGCCCTCGGGTCCACCAGTCAGCGTCTGTACTTTTGCGCCAAGGTCTCTAGGTTTCTGGGAATCAGATCCCGCAGTCCCCGGCATGTGTTTTTGAATTTTACTGATTATTTACATATAGATCCCGACCCCACATTATGTGTCCAGTTAAAATGCTTAAACACCCCTGGATGTTTTGAAAGTGTTCAAATCCAGATCCTCACGCTGAAACGAAAGCGGTCCCACATGTAAGCGGCTCAGCGGCCTGAGGCAGAGGTCGACGGCGCCGGTGAGGTTCACGGCGTCGCCGGCGGCGAATGGCGGCGAATCTCGCGCCGTTGCCAAAAAGAAAGAAGTAGAGGAGAAGCTGGCGAACACAATGGTGGCACATGCATAGCAAATGGTGGCCGGCATCAAAGTTGACGACGGCGCGAGCGGCGGCTTGCCTTGGCATGCATATGCATGTCAAGGTTAGCGAAGCACGACGAGGTCCTAGTGTTGATGAACAAGCTTGATGGCGGCGCTGCTTCACGGTCCTCGTCGGCGACCCGTCTCCGGCCCGGATCTGCTCAATGGGATGTCTAGCACCAGTCCAAGCGAAAGGAATCGCGCCGAAGCTCACCAGAGAGCGAGAGATTGGCAGAGGAATGCGACGGCCGGAGATGAAGAAGATGAATGGGATCTCCCGTCCAAGACCACCTTGCTTCGATTCCTTGCGGGTTCTTGGTCGTCGTAGGGTAGTGAAGACGATGGCGAGAGAGCTTGGCCGGATTTGGTCTGTAGTGGCCGGGTGACTCTCGCGACTCCACGGCGGCGCCCGGAGTTCACCGTCGGACCGAGTTGACGCGGTGCGCGTTTCCGGAGATTGGCTGCACCAAAGCGGGCGATCTTGGATGGGTTAGCGATGGCATGGAGAGTAGATTAAAGAACACGGCTTCAATAGGAAAGGTGCTCACCCGAGATCGAAGGACAACGATGGCACTCTCGCCGGCACCGGAGATGACGCCTTCGTTCCCGGTGAACCCTAGGCGGATTGCCTCGGTTCTTCCGTGAAATGGACGAAGGGCGAGAGGGGGTGGATGGCTGTCGGCTGGAGTGCTTAAGTATGGAGCTCGGCGAGGAGATGGAGGAGAGGGGCGTCTCGTCGGCGGCCGACGCGTAGTGCGCGCGTGTCACGCGCGTCCTGCACGGTGGGGCTACGTGGGGAGGATGTCAGACTGACAGTGGGTCCTACTTTGTCCTGGGGCCCGCTGGCAGTGAGGGATATGAGAGCGTAGGAGAGAGGCTAAAATACGGCAGTCAGCGACTGTTATTCTATTCCAACTTTGACCTCCACTTTCTCTATTTTACAGTGTTATTTCCTTATGATGGCCAACAGAAGAGTGATAGAATGTGGTTTATACTATAATTTAGACAAGGTCCCAAGCCTAAAATCATTTAGGTTGAATTATGGGAGAGTGCCAAAGTAGGTTCCACAGAATCTGTATTTTTCAAGATTTTGAGTACATTAAGGGATTTGTTTGGGCTATCAAATGATGTAATAAAATCCAGAAAAAATTACAGTGAGTCACATGTCCCTTGAATAAATTACATGATTTTTTTCCATATTTTTATGCCTCACCATTTATTTTTAGTAATTTTAAGCAATTGGTTTATATACATATGCTCCTAAGATGATCATGCACAAGAGCCAAATCAAAAAGAAAAATATATGCACAGCAAATGAGATATATTTTTATTTAACCTCCAACATTTCATTACATGACTTTCATGTTTTACATAGGTGGTATGCTACATCTTAAAAGTTGAGTGGACTTTTTTTTTGGGGGGGAATATGCAAGGAGCACATCTTTTAATTAAGAGAAATAAATGTTATTTACAAACCAACCGAAAGGAAATAAAAACAGAGGGGAAGGGGACGGGAAAACGGGAAGGAATGCAGCTATAAAAGCCTAATCTCGCATAAGTACTTGATGACTATGGACTTCAGGCAGCTCCATTCCTATCACCGGCATTGTCGCATTGGCCACGTGCCAAAGCTCCACTTCGGCAGCCATTGCACGCGCCACCTCTGTGTAACGCCCGTTTTGTCGCGGCGTTAGCGGGAAAACTATTCCTCTAAAAATCCTATTTGCGAAAGTTTGCTCTTCAGTTGAGTCTTGTTGTGTGCCAAGGTCTCGTGTCTCCCCTCTCAGTTCAATCCCGGAGAAAACCGCGAAATCGGATTTCAAATCCGAGCCCTCAAACTCCTCCTTTCAATCTCTCAGGAAAAGTCTGGTTTACCTCCCTTTGACCCGGGCCGATTTTCCCCTTCGGCCTTCTCTCCCCCTCTTCTCCCCTCGGGCCGCCGCTGGCCCAGCCCCTCTCGGCCTGCTCCCTCCTTCTCCTCTCCTTCTCGGGCCGCCGCCGGCCCAGCCCCTTCGGCCTCGCCCCCCCCGCTGGGCCGGCCAGGCCGCTCGGCCCGCGCGCGCCGGGCACGTGCGCCGCACGAGCCGAGCCGAGAGAGAGAGAGCGCTCCACTCTCTTCTCTCTCTCCCCGCTCCCGCGCCGTTCTTTTCCCTCTCTCTCTTCTCCCCAACGGCTCCCGCCGGCGCCGTTCCGTCGCCGCAGACCGCCGCTGGTCCCCTCGGCCCCGCCGCCTGCGCGCTTGCCGCCAAGGCGCCGCGCGCGCGCTTCTCCCCTCCCCCGCGCGCCTTGCCCGTTTCGGCAAGGGGGGCAACCCCTCTTTTCCCCTCTCCCCTTTTTTCTTTTCCCCGGCGGCCGACCGCCGCCGACGTCACCCGGTCGCACCGCCGTTTGCGCCGGTCCCCGCTCCGCTTTGCAGACCGCCTCTCCGCGCCCAAAACCGACCTTTCCCCCTCCCAAAACTGACCTAGCCGCCCTTAAAATTTCCCCCCCCCCCCGCTCGGCCACATTCTTTCCCCTCGCCTCCGGCCGCCATTGCCGCCCTCCCGAGCTCGCCCCCTTCCCGCTGCCGCCGCCGCCCTGCCGTCGCCCGCCGTCGCAGCCCAGGGCGCCCGAAGGAGCTTCGGGCGCCATCTCCGCCGCCCTCTTCCTCGGCCCGGAGCCGCGCCGCGCCCCACCGTCGCCCTCTTCCCCGGCTCACCGCCCCACCGCGGTAAGCCCCTCTCACCCCTCCACCTCCCTCCGTTTTTCTTCGGTTAGACCGCTAGATAGCCGAAGAACCCTCTCCCGCGCGCCGCCGTGGCCGTCGCCCTCTCCCTCCGCCCTCTCCCCGAGCCGTTGTGGTCGCCGTCGCACCGCGCCGTCGCCGGCCGCCTGTCGCTTCCCCGCGGNAAGCACTGCACATTTGCCATTCCTGAGGGCGAATTGAAGGAGGAGACACTGTTCCTTGCGGTGTTGCCACTAGGGGCATGCTGCTGGGGCGACGGAGTAAGGCGAGGCACCGGTGGACGGGGAGTAAAACCAGGTTGGCGACTGACCTGATGGGCAGGTTGGTGGTACTGCATGGGATGTCCAACACGAGGGCGTGGCGCACCTCGGAATGGGGGCGCTTGGTGGGTAGACTTGCGCTTCTTATATTCCTCAGTTGCCTCTTTTCTGGCATCCTCCAGAAGCAAGACCTTGTTGACCATGTGCTGGAAGGTGGGGAAGTCATGGGCAAGCAACTGGATTCTCAACCCTACTACAATTCCCTTCAAGAACTTCCTGATCTTTTTCTTGTCGGAGTCCACTTCTTTGGGAGCATACCGAGCCAATTTGTTGAAGCGACTCAGGTACTCATTGACGCTTCCTGTACCTTGTTTCAGACGGTTGAACTCTTCTTTCTTCATGTCGATGGTACTTTCGGGCACATGAGCTGCACGGAAGGCATCGGCGAACTCTGCCCACTCAATGCTGATAGCGTCTGGATGGGCATTACAGTAATTCTCCCACCAGTCGGCTGCAGAGCCTCTTAACTGATGTGCAACAAAAAGGGTCTTTTCCACTGGGGTGCACTGCACTAGGTTGAGTTTTCTCTCAACATCCTTTAGCCAATCGTCGGCCTCAACGGGCTCGACGGTGTGAGAGAATTCTGGTGGGTGGGATCTTAGAAAGTCCGTTAGCTTTGATCTGTGATTGTTATTATGGAAAGGTACTGGGTGTGGAGCCTGCGGCTGCAAATTCTGCTGGATACCTGCAATGGCTTGGGCTAAGCCCTGCAAGATCTGAGTCTGAACTGCCATCATGTGCTGGTAATCTGCCTGACGCTGGGGAGGCGGGGGTAAGTCCTGTGCACGGTTTGCTGCAGGATCTGCCTGGGCTGGAGCATTAACCGGTTCATTCCCTGACTCATTTTCCGATTCTGGTTCTTCCCTGCGGGTTTCGTAACCCAAACGAGCTGGAGCACGAGCTACACGACGGGGACGGGTAGCCATCTAATCTCCCAGAAAAGGGCGGGGTAAGAAAACAGAACAGCACTTAAGAGGAAAGAAGTAAAGTAAACGAGCTCAGAAAGCACACACTAGTCATAAAGCTTTTCTCAACTCGAAAAGCACCTAAAACAACGGGTGTGGACAAGTCACAGAGCTGCGCCGAGCTTGACTGTACGCACACCACCTCAGAGATCCAGACTACCAGACAACACCCACAACAACACACTCACACACTACCTCGCCACGACTCCGAAAGAGTTGGTGGCGGTACAAAAGGTCTGGCACACGACTCCACCTGCAGCAGACGAACTCTACTACTCTCCTGCCTGGCTGGCTCCGGTGGTCGGCTCGTCTGAAGAGGACACGTCGATCGGCGCACGCGAAGGGACCGGCGGAACCTNATTGAGGCCTACTTTGGGCTCCGGGAGGCTGGTGGGCTTCCGAATGTGGTCTCGGTCTGCGCATTCTTCAATGCGTGTGCTGGGGCGATGTACTTGTCACTCGGGGAGCAGTTCCATGGCTTTGTTGTGAAGTGTGGGTTTGAGATGGATGTCTCTGTGTTGAATTCAATGGTTGATTTCTATGGGAAGTGCCGATGTGCAGGGAAGGCAAGGGCGGTATTTGATGGCATGGGAGTTAGGAACAGCGTGTCCTGGTGTTCAATGATTGCTGCATATGCTCAGAACGGGGCAGAAGAGGAGGCTTTTGCAGCATACCTGGGTGCAAGGCGTGCTGGGGAAGAGCCAACGGATTTCATGGTTTCGAGTGCACTCACTACATGTGCAGGGCTGCTAGGCCTTGACCTTGGGCGCGCTCTGCATGCGGTTGCTGTCCGTTCTTGTATTGATGTAAACATTTTTGTTGCGAGTGCATTGGTTGACATGTATGGGAAGTGCGGTTGTGTTAAAGATGCTGAACAGATTTTTTATGAGACACCACAGAGGAATCTTGTCACTTGGAATGCAATGATCGGTGGTTATGCTCACGTTGGTGATGCTCAGAATGCACTTTTGGTATTTGATGATATGATAAGGAGTGGGGAGACAGCACCTAATTACATCACCCTTGTCAATGTGATCACTTCATGCAGCAGAGGAGGTTTAACAAAGGAAGGCTATGAATTGTTTGAGACAATGAGGGAGAGGTTTGGGATAGAGCCACGGACTGAGCATTATGCTTGTGTGGTTGACTTGCTTGGTCGTGCAGGAATGGAAGAACAGGCTTCCGAGGTCATACAGGGGATGCCTATGAGACCTTCCATTTCTGTCTGGGGAGCTCTACTTGGGGCGTGCAAAATGCATGGGAAGACAGAACTGGGAAGGATTGCAGCTGAGAAGTTGTTTGAACTTGACCCCCAGGACTCCGGCAATCATGTGCTGCTCTCAAACATGTTTGCTTCAGCTGGCAGGTAAAATTACCTTATTCACTTTGATGTTTATGTTAAAATTCCAGGATAGCTCAGGTCCAAACACAGAGACACAAACAAACAAACAAAAAGCCACTCCCGGTGATTTCTCAGTAAATTTCATAGTCCTGATGTCATTTGATTGAACATAGCTCTAGGACATACCGAAGTATATTTTGATGTCTCTTGGCTTCTTCTGAATGTAGAATGTCCCTGAGCTTATAATGATTGTAAATATTCTCCATCATTGATGGACAACCGGTAAACTAATATAAAAGGCTAAGCTGAAGCACTATATTGCAGAACTATAAGATACATTTGACGGCATATCTGCCGGATTTTAATGCAGATTAGATGAGCATCTGTATGCCATAATCCATATACACTTCCAATCAGCTGTGAAACTATAATCTAGAAGGTGCTTGTTGAGAACTTGAAGTAGACTAATGCTGATTCCTGAAACTTGTTGCTCATAATTTTTGTTATTTACTTAATGTATCTTTTGAACTTGTCCAGGTGGGCAGAAGCAACAGATATAAGGAAGGAGATGAAGAATGTTGGAATAAAGAAGGACCCGGGTTGCAGCTGGGTTACCTGGAAAAATGTTGTTCATGTTTTCCAAGCAAAGGACACAAAACATGAAATGTATAATGAGATCCAGGCGTTACTAAGCAAGCTCAGAAAGCAAATGCAAGCTGCTGGATACATGCCAGACACACAATATTCCCTTTATGATCTTGAGGAAGAAGAGAAAGAATCAGAGGTGTTCCAACACAGTGAGAAGCTTGCTCTGGCCTTTGGACTTATTTGCATACCACCTGGTGTACCTATAAGAATCATGAAGAACCTGAGAATATGTGTGGATTGTCATCGAGCTTTCAAGTTCATATCTGGTATCGTTGGTAGGGAGATAATTGTGAGGGACAATAATAGGTTTCATCACTTCAAACAATATCAATGCTCATGTGGAGATTATTGGTGACTTCTATCCATTCGCCTATTGATGAATGTTATCTGCAAAAAGAAAAAAAAACACTTCTTCAAAGCCAAAAGGAAAAGGTATGCAACTTTTGTTCCTGTGCAATAGTTATATCAGCATAATTTTTCTTACGTGATTTCTTTAGTTTCTGTATTAGTTGAAACTTGAAAAGTTTGAAACTTTTGATAAGCTTCCAAATGAGTACAAGTCTTGTCAGTAATATGATAACTGTGTTATCTGATTTCTGCAGTAGAAATTAGAAGCTACCAAATCACTCACCCACTCACAGCACACACACACATGCATCTTTTATTACAAACTCCAGAGAAACTCAAGACATCCAAGAAACCAAGGCCCCACTTGTCCGTTGAACACACATGCATGTGCACATTCTAAATAAATGAGACAAACTGTGTCAATCCTAGGGATTGAATTCAGGGTGGGTCGGAACAAGCTCCCTTATAATGGTAACAGTTACTGAAATGGCTAAATGGGACATGAGTGTGTTGGAAATTATTATTTCTTTTGTTTAGACACAAATATTTTTTCTGACAGTTGTTTGTAAGGATATATTTCCTCAATGTTTTACACCTTTACTTTCCTTTTAGTTATTTTGGCTTCTGTCTGTACAGGATTTGGCATTAAACATGGAACATATGTCCAGGTTTACCTAATTACCTTGCTTCATTACTTAAGAAGGCATACTGATAAATCAAAAGAGACCAGCTGGAACAAAATTTGGGGTTGATGAGTAGAAGCATACACTGCCTGTTTGATGTGCCACCCAGGTTAGCTCAGGTTGCACATAGCCTGGATTTAGGGGCATAAAGGACAGAATATGTCCTATTCAAGAGGAGCTTAGGGATATCAATACATGATTGCTGGGTGCACCGTGCACGTAGGTTGTGATGCTGGCTCAAGGATCTAAATTCCTGTTATCCTTTTTTTGGGTGTGAATAATATTTCTTATTGGTGGTAAATATTAAGCGGTAAAACGATTATAACTTCTTCTGCATCCTGATTTTCAGGTCATGCTATATTGAACCTATTGCTGTTGGTACCCTACTACCCTGAAGTGCTGATGTTTGCAGGCCTGAAGTGTCCTGTTTTCAGCTTGGAGGCATTGGTGAATTACTTAAAGCGACGAATGCAGAAATCTGCACTGAAACCGATGCATCCCATTTTTGCCATTTGGTTAAGTTGTTTTTGGTTATTCTTATACGTTGGGAGGATACTTGTCATGGGTTTGGTAGATTAGACGTGGTATAATTCAGTTCTCATTTTGGTTTTCCTTTTTGTTTGCTAGCTGACCTTCATTACTTGGTGCCATTTCCTGCTTTGATTTTTGGGTGTTACTGTAAATGAAGAGATGATTATTATATATACTACAGAATATAGTTCACACGCATTACAAAGAAAACCGGTGTTTTATTTCTGTTGGGCACTTCAGTTAACAAAAGAGTAAAATAGCCTTTCCAACTGGGGTTCTTCCCCATCCATTTGTTTGTGATCATAATTTTCCGAACCATGTTTCATTTTTATTTCTAAGCTTATCTTAGTTAAAACATTAAACATACTTTCAGTTTCAGTTTTCAGTCTTTGAGCAAGGTTGCTTCAGAATTTTCAGGCATACATTACCTGGAAATGAAATAATTCCATTCTCTGTTCAGTTTATTTTCCTTGTAGACTTAGATTGATCGTACAGTGAGTTAAATGAATATAACTTTAAACAAGGCTTGAGTAAACACTTCGGGGGAAAATGCAGTCAACAGTGACTTGTGATTGTGATCTGCATCAAGGTTTAAAAAGATTTGTATCGTACCACATGAGGTCCTTCAGTAGATCTGTATACTTGTTCAAGATTGTAAGAGCGATGCATCAACTTGTTTTAGTTGCAGAGGTATCTGATCTGAGCTTGTTCACTTGGATTATTCAGATAGAAAGAAACTGTACTAACTGAAATCTTACAGGTTGAATTTGAATTTTCATGCCCACTGGACCGGGGCCCACACGTCAGTGAGCCGAGGGCTCGCATCTCAAGGCTCAAATTGGTCACGTCTATAGTTGGCCATATGGCTCGAGGCCCGACGGCCCGGCCCACGGCACGGTATTTTGGCCCGGCCCAAGCACGGCACGGCCTGACAGTTGGGCCGTGCCTGGGCCGTTGCCTTGGCACGGTGGGCCGGCCCGGCACGGCATGGACCACGATCGGCACGATGGGCCGGCCTGGCACGACACGGCCCAACGGTAGGCACGACCGTGGCCCGATCCAACGGTCGGTCGCACAGGCCGCCGGCCTGCTTGGCCCAAGGCCCCGCACCCGCGTATATAACTGACCACGCAGCCGCATCCTCTCCAGATCCAGTCGGTCTCGGTCCTCTCTCTGTCTCTCAACCCTAACCCTAGCCGCAACGGTGCAACCTACAGACCACATCCGCCGCCGCCGCCACAGCCCACAGCCACCGTCCACCGTCCACTGGCCACCGCCCATCGATTCGCCTCGACGGCTCCACCCTACACGCCTCCACCGCCGCACGCCTGCACTCCACGCCTCGAGTGCTCCTCGCCGGACGAGGGCCATCGCCCACCGGCGTCCTCCCGCTAGGGAAATGAGGGCCTCTGCCTTCTTGAGTCCGGTTTTCTCATAGATCTGTGAGCTCTTCATCTTTAACGGCAACTCCAGTGCTCCGGCTGCGCAGGTACAAACTCAAACCCTAACTTTGGTCTATCTCTTTTCTCCATTCGAGCCCTAACATTGAGTGTGCTTGCAGGTCGCAAGCCCGTTGCTGAGCGGCAGCCGCCGTTGAGGAACCGGAGTGCCCGCGATGGATGACGATCCTACCTCCGTCAACTACGAGTTGAGGACGATGGGGATGTGCGGTGATGGCGCCGATAACTTGGAGAAGGAACGTGTGGAGGTGTTCGGCAACACTTCCTCCAGTCCGATCGATGTCCATGGCAACGACGACCCGCAGTCGTAGCCGGAGCTGGTCGACGGCGGTGCTCCTGGAGCCGGTGGCAGTGGGACACCGTCGTCCGGCTTTAGCTCCAGCAACAAGAGGAGCAAATCTTCTCAGGTATGGTCTGACTTTGAGGAACTTTTTGAAGAACGCAATGGATCACAGGTTCGAGTCTCTGCTAAATGCAATTACTGCCATAAAACTTTATGTGCTCGTTCTTCTGGTGGTACTGGACATTTGCTTAGGCATATTAGTTCATGCAAACCTAGAAGGCTTGGGTCTAATGCCATGTCTCAGTCCATGCTTAGGTTTAATGCAGATGGTTCTGTTACTCCATGGGAATATAGCCCTGATGTTGCTAGAGTACAATTGTGTAGGTTGATTGCTAGAGAGGATCTTTCAATTTGTTTTGGTCAATCTGCTGCTTTTATGGACTATATTAAGCTAGCTCATAACCCTAGGTTTGATCCTGTCTCTAGGCAAACTACCACAAGAGATCTTTATAAGTACTTTAAGGATCGTCGTTCTTTTCTTGATGAGTGTTTAAAATCTGTTAGCTCTGTTGCTTTGACATTTGATATATGGTCTGGTAATGCTAAGGAAGATTATTTGAGTGTTGTAGCTCATTATGTTAATTCTGATTGGCAATTAGAGAAGAGGGTTTTGGCTCTTAGGCTCATTGATGTGTCACACAGTGGTACTAATATTGCTGAACGTGTGCTTGCTGTTGCTGAGGATTATGGTATAACTGATAAGATTTTCTCTATTACATTAGATAATGCCTCTGCTAACACTAAAGCAATGGAGACCCTTACTCCTGTTTTGTCTGGTTATGTTGGTGATTTATTTTTGCATCAACGCTGTGCATGTTATATCATCAATTTAATTGTTAAGGCTGGACTTGAGAGGTTCAAGCCCATGCTTAATGCTTTTAGATCTGCTATTTCATACATTAATGCATCTAATCAACGCATTGCTGCATACAAAAACTTCTGCATTGCTAAGGGTATTCGTACTCGTAAGTTTGGTTTGGACATGGATGTTAGATGGAATGCAACATATCTAATGCTTAAGCATCTCATACCACATAGGGAAGCTTTTTCAGTGTTTATCACTACACATCATCCTTTGGTTAATGGCCGACCATTACTCACAGACAGACATTGGACATGTGCTGAAACAGTTTTATTATTCCTTGAACAATTTTATGACTCAACTGTTGTTCTGTCAGGTGTTTATTATCCAACATCTCCACTAATTATGCATCACATTCTTGAGGTTGCTGGACATCTACACACTTATGAGAACGATGTTAACCTTGCACATGTTGTTGTCCCCATGAAAGATAAGTTCATGGCCTACTGGTCTGATATTCCAATTCTTTATTCATTTGCTTTTATCTTGGATCCTAGGGCCAAGATCAGGGGATTTAGTAAAGTGCTTCAGATTATGTCTCAACTCATTGGTAATGATTACTCTGTTTATTTAACTACTGATAGGGCTGCATTGTCTGATTTTTTGCTAAGTATAAAAATAAGTTTGGTGCTATGAGATTGGAAAGGGCCAAAATTCCAGGCCCTTCCACTGGTAAGAAAAAGACTGCTTGGGGAAAGATATTTGGTGCTTCTGCTGGTGCCAATCCTGGTGCTGGGCTTGGTGTTGGTGCCAATTCATGTGCTAGATTTGGTGCTTCTGCCAGTCCAGGTGTTGGGCTTGGTGCTGGTGCCAGTCAAGGTGCTGGATTTAGTGCTGGTCCATTATCTAGGATGACATCTGCTAGTGCTTTGCTTCAGGCAGCTTCTTCAGCTGCTAATCTCAATGCTTCTAAACTGTCTGCATATCTTGATAGTGATACTGTCATTCTATATGATGATGATTTTAATATCCTTAATTGGTGGCAACAACACAAACTCACTTATCCTGTTCTTTCCATCTTAGCTAGAGATGTTTTGACTATTCCTGTATCTACTATATCGTCCGAGTCTGCTTTTAGCCTAACTGGCAGGATCATCGAGGAGCGTCGGCGTCGTCTAGATCCTGGGATGGTGGAACTGCTGGCAGTGACCAAGGATTGGGAGCTAGCAGATGCAAAGGCTTAACGTACCACTAATAATCTGGAGCTTCAAAATGCTTTTGACAACTTGTATCTCGATGTTGATGATGTAAACACTGGAACTATATGAACTGATAAGACTATGAACATTTTAAAGCTGTGGGCTGTACTCTTTTCCTTTCTAGGGTTTTCTCACGAGGTGTGAGTTTTTACCTAGAAAGGTTTTTAATGAGGCAGCCATTGCACTAAGCAGCTTCTTTGAGTATGTGAATTGTTGAAATCTGTGTGACTGATTGTGAAGGATAAACCTCTTTACTTGAATGTGACTGAAGTGTTCAAAAAATGAACTTGAATTGTTGAAATCTGGCGGAATGTGACTGAATGTGACTGATTGTTGAAATCTGTTTGAAGTGTTCAAATCTGTAGTTGTACTTGAATTGTGAAGTGATTGTGAAGTGTTATGAACACTTTAGGGGAGACTGGAGAGTGATTATGAACATTTTAGTTGAAGTTTGAATGTGATTGTGAAGTGTTCAAATCTTAAATTAGAATGTTGAAATTTGTATTTGTTGTGAAAAAATGAACTGTTGAAGGGGTTATTTGCAAGTCGTGCCTAAGCCGGCAAGGGCACGGTGGGCTGGCCGTGGTTTCGGGTCGGCACGGCACGGCCAGCGCCTTATTGGGCCATGCTTGGGCCATAGGTTCAGCTTATGGGCTGGCCCGGCACGGCACGAAAAGCATGTCGGGCCGTGCTGGCCCGACATGCCTTGGGCCGTGCCCTAGTCGTGCCCTGGCCGTGTCAGGCCGGGCCGCCCAATTGGCCGTCTATAGTCACGTCCATTTCGTCCCCATCTCGCTCGCGGCTCCTCGCCTCGCAACCGCCACACGCCGGCATGACGACTCTGCCAGTGGCGAAGCGCCGCCGTTGTTCGCTGACGCCGAGTTGAACGACGACATCATCGGAGAGATCCTCCTCCGTCTCCCGCCGGACAACCCCGCGCTGCTCGTCCGCTGCTCCCTCGTCTGCAAGCCATGGCGGCAGCTCCTCTCCTCCGACCCTGTCTTCCTCCGCCGCTACCGCGAGTTCCACCTCCACTGCCGGACGCCTCGTCCCCTCCTCGGCTTCGTCTTCAACCAGCTCGGGGAAGGCCCTGACGTCAACTGCTTCGCCCCCACCTCGTCCCTCCGCCGCCTCCCCCACCCCCAGCATCGAGACTGGTATGCGCTCGACGCCCGCCACGACCTCGTCCTCTTTAGCACCATGCTCTCGTGTGACGCCGAGGCGGCAACGGGGCACGAGCTCGTTGTATGGAACCCCATGACGCCTGACGGGGCGCTGGTGGAGGCTCGACTTCCCGGGCTTCGTCGACGACTTCAACTAGTCCGCGACGGTGCTCTGCGCCGCCGACGGCTGCGACCACCGCCACTGCCACGGCGCCCCCTTCCTCATCGCGGTCGCGTCCATCGGCTGTTACTGCAACACCTCCGCCGCCATCTACACCTCGGAGACCGGCTCCTGGGGCGACGCGATCGCGCTCAAGCGCGAGCACCCTGATCCCGATGACGCCGTCAAGGTCGGGAAGCCCGGCGTCCAAGTTGGGAACGCGATCTACTTCCCCTGCGTCCGGAGCGCCCAAATCCTCGAGTGCGACATGAGCGGCCACACGCTGGCGGTGTTCGACTCGCCGGTCACAGGCCGGAGATGGCCGGACAACGGGCAACGGCCTCCTCATGACGGCGGAGAGCGGCGGCGGGCTGGGGTTCGCGTTTGCGCGGTAGTCCATGCTCCACCTCTGGTCGAGGGAGGCCACCGGTGCCATGGCATGGTCGCCGCTCCGAGGCATCAACCTAGAGCCGGCTGCTCCCCGTGCTGATCCGGAGACCACCTGACCACTCCGTCATGCCTAATCTGGTTGGCTTCGCCGACGGCGTCCGCGTCATCTTCGCCGAGATTGGTGGCGACGTCTTCACCATTGAGGTGAGATCTCGACGAGGCAACAAGGTGTACAAGAGGGCAGACATCCACACCGTCTTCCCTTACACTTCTACACTCCTCGCGGTGGTATGAACTTTGATCCATTACCATGAACTAGCTCGCTGCTGCTGTTAGCTTTTTGTGGAATTGATGTTAGTGATTTCAGTTTGGCAGTTTAAGAACAATATTGTTTGCTATGGTTTCAATGGTTAGTTTAAGCCATAAAAAGAGCTAAGTAGCTATGGCCAATTTTGTAACCTCTATGTCTAGCTAGTTGGGCAGTTTTAACCAAGAAAAGAGTTGACTGCTCATGATCACTTTACTATGTGATTGTATCAACACATCTACCTATTTCTTTTTCTTTTTTCATTTCGTCGCTGCCAAAAGCATACTCTCTCTTGAAGATACGATATACTACCTTCATTTTTTATAATATGACGCCATTCACTTTTTAACAAACGTTTGATCATTCGTCTTATTTAAAATTTTTTGAAATATAAAAAATTTAAGTCATGCTTAGAGAACATTTGATGATAAATCAAATCACAATAAAATAAATAATAATTATATAATTTATTAATAAGACAAATGGTCAAATGTATCTAAAAAAATCAACGACGTCATATATTAGAAAATGAAGAGAGTAAAAACGAGCTGATTATTCAGAAAATTAATGTATCAGTGGTCAAACTCATATAAATTATTCTTTCCGTTTCATATTATAAAACACTTTGACTTTGGTGACGTGGATAAATCTCAGACATCAATTTTTAATCATACGATAGTTTTCAGGTTTACACTACATATAGAATTTGCCCTATATATTTTCCCAACCTAATTGCTAGGGCGAGCTCACTGGAGGGGTGGCCATCATGGAGATTTGAGTTTGCCAGCCTCGAGAAAATGAAATCATTGCTCCGTGTTGCTCATCTTACCATACATTTTAATGGATTTACATGTAAAAGTAAAGAGTGGTTTTTTGCCCACTGACCCTGTATGTAGTTCTGCCATTGATCGGAAAGCAAAGTCAGACCGGCGGCGAGGTTGAACTAGCGGTAGTGTGAAGGGCGATCAAACCCGAGGCAAGGGAGAGGTCAGACCGATATTTATCGGCTTTCGAGGATAACTTTTAATTCCGCTAAAAAATTTCAGTTTTTTGTGTTCCTATCATTCACCCCCGGTAGGCTTAGTTATTTGTGTTTCGATCCGACAAGCACCATCAAGGCACCAATCACAAAGTAATATGCTAAATAGGGGCACTCATTTAATAAGGTGTAGATTTTTTTGCAAATCAGTTAGGATGAGCCTATTTCTGTCGGTATCCTGAAGAGCTCTTGAAGTGTTTCTTTTTTAGCCTGGAGATGAGGAATGCAGAACGCTAGACTGAAGCTGATGCATCCCATACTTGATTGTTAGGGAATAAACGTGGTATAGTTTGTTTTCCTTTTTTTTTCCCTTTGACTACCATAACCTTTCCTGCTTTGATTTTTGGGTGTTGCTGCAAATTATTTATTACTCCCCCCGTGGCTCCGTTCAAAGGTATTGCAACATAGGACTAGATGAAACACACACATTTAATAGAATGAATCTGGACAGTACACTATGGAATGAAAAAGATGATTTATTATACTATAAAATATAGTTCACACGCATATTCTTCTGTTAGGCACTTCAGTTAAGAAAAGAGTAAAATAACCGAGGTTCTTCCCTACGGTCAGTTTACACATGTGCTATTATAAGCATAAAACAAGTCATGGACTATATATATAGCTAGTACAATGAAATAAGTCATGGACTAAATGACTTATATGTAAGCTTCTAGTATATGTAACTACATGAAAATGTATTACTATTTGCTCAATGCTCCGTTCATCTTTGTAAGTCTGGGTGTTATCCATATGGGAGTAGGCCAGTTCGACCAAATCTGAGGTGATACAATTTTCTTCCTGCAGCAATTTTCCAAGTCAAAAACTCCAACATCATGGCGTCCATTTTTAGTTAGCATGAGCAACTCTTCATGATCGTCAGTGAAGTAGACATGATTTGCCATGAGTTGCGGATATTCTTCAGCTCTAAGACAAACAGACTGGTTGTGTCCAAGAAACAACACATGGTCTGGCAAACTGTTTATTTGCACAAGCTTATTTGTTGCCATGTCAACTTTAAAAACCTTGATTCCTTTAGTACGCATCACAGGCATTATACCACCCTCAATCTCAGCCTCATAACACAAAGGATCATCATCCCCAACCTCCGGCTGAGCCACATCTACTGCCCTCCAAACTTGTAGCAGATCACCCCATGGAGCTCGAATAATGTACGTGCTCTCATAAATATAATGCTTCACAAGTTTCATAATTACCTTCCTTGTGATAGTGGAGGCCGTCATATTGAATGCATCGATCTCTCCAACTGTTGTCAACGCATACAACATACCATTGTGGTATATACAATCTCTATAGTATATGTTATGGGATAACCAGGTCCACTTATCATCTCCTGCTCTCGCAAAAGAAAGCTGACAATGTGGATTGTGGATGACCACCACAATGAAGCTTTTAGTCAATGGATCAGGAAACACGAATGCCTTGTAGTATAGGTAGTCACGCAGCTCATTAGGAGTAAGGTTAGGTGACGGCTCTCCATATGGACATCGATTATCTCTCTTTCCACAGTACCATCCCATCTTGTAGCTTTGGACAACACCAGTGTCATTGAAGATGGGCTTAACATGCTCAATGGTGATCACCGGTGGGAGGGCGATCTGTTCTCCGGTGATCGGATTAACAAGATGAAGCTTAGATAACTCATCAGCAGTAACCACCCAACCATGTGAGGATCCAATCGGATGTCTCTTGTGCAGCGGTGTTCCTGGGAGAGTTAACTTGAAGGCTTTCTTCTCCACCAGACTGTAGAGGCATGCAACATTCTCACCTGAGGATTCAGTGGTGTAGAGCAGGTAGGGAGTCTGTTGCTTGTACTGCCCCATGTCGCGCAGGCTGGTGTAGGCAGAATGCCAAGAGTGGCAAACAGAGCCTGCATGGACAAGCACTACACTGGATAAGGTCACCTGTGACGGGCCCAAACCCGCACCTTTGACGGATTTGGGCTTGGTCAGTGATCAGTGGTCACTGGTGAGTCCTGTCACCTTTGACGGGTGGCCGGCCGTCAGAGGTGACAAACATCTCTGACGGGAAAATAAATAGACGTCCGTCAGAGGTGTTGGTCCCCGCTAGCTTAGGACCAGTTAGAACCCGTCACAGGTATCTCATCTCTGACGGACACATAAACAAAAGGCCGTCAGAGGTATTAGTCTCCGGTAGTTAGAATCCGTCACAGCTGGGCTACCTGTGACGGGCAAGAAAGTAAAGGCCCGTCACAGGAGAGTCAGCTCTGACGGTCGCGGTTTACGAATCCGTCACAGGATGATTACCTGTGACGTCTTTTTTTTATGACCCGTCACTGATGTGTTAAATCCCGAAAAAAATAAATACTAAATATTGGCTAGCCTCAGGATTTGCTAGCCATGCCCTCTGAAAAACAGAAAGATCACAGATACATGCCAGCCAGCGCCAATATCACATGCATTCATCAATTCATCAATTCATTCATCAATTCATTCATCATTTGCATCCCATTTCCCCCAAAATCACCCAAAAAGCATTAGATTTCAGATCCACTATGGCCTCAGTTCTGTTCTGTTCAAGCATTCTGCATCAATTAGTATCATTTGCATCAAGGACAAAAAAACAGAGGGAATCAGCTAAGACAGAAGGAGAAGCAAGTGTCCCAAAAAAACAAGTGCACATAATATGTTCTTATACATAAGACCAAGTGTAGATAGTCTGTTCTTAAGCATCCATTCATTCATCAATTCATTCATCATTTGCATCCCATTTCCCTCAAAATCACCCAAAAAGCATTAGATTTCAAATCCACTATGGCCTCAGTTCTGTTCTGTTCTGCATCAATTAGTATCATTTGCATCAAGGACAAAAAAACAGAGGGAATCAGCTAAGACAGAAGGAGAAGCAAGTGTCCCAAAAAAACAAGTGCACATAATATGTTCTTATACATAAGACCAAGTGTAGATAGTCTGTTCTTAAGCATCCATTCATTCATCAATTCATTCATCATTTGCATCCCATTTCCCTCAAAATCACCCAAAAAGCATTAGATTTCAAATCCACTATGGCCTCAGTTCTGTTCTGTTCTGCATCAATTAGTATCATTTGCATCAAGGACAAAAAAACAGAGGGAATCAGCTAAGACAGAAGGAGAAGCAAGTGTCCCAAAAAAACAAGTGCACATAATATGTTCTTATGCATAAGACCAAGTGTAGATAGTCTGTTCTTAAGCATCGACAAAAAGGTTAAGTGTAGATAGTTTGTTCTTATGCATAAGACAACCAACAATAAAACCTAAAAATGGACAAGTGTAGATAATATGTTCTTATTCATCACTGGCCATTTAAGTCCATCCAAATGAACGACACAACAGGGCAACGCAAAATACGCATGTCATAAAAAACGACAAATAATTTGAAAATGGAGGGAGTAGTAAAGAGGTAATGTTCCAAATCAGTTTTAAATCTCTTTTCTAAGAAAATATACACAGGTGACCATATCCATCCAGTGAAAGTAAATTACATAGCATACCGTACCACAGAACCATAGAAACAACTATTTTTATATCACAGAAAATTGGATAACTGTTTTGTTCACGACATCACAAGTAGCCCAGTTCAATCGTCTATTACACGTGAAAACGTCCTTTCTTGTTCATTATTTGGGCGAGAATGAAGGCGCACAGTTCGCCTCTGATAGCAGGAGGGTTGATGGGTGAAACCTTCCAGCCAGCTCTACCTTTCTGTTCAATAATACATAAGTTAGCACGTTTATAAGATTAATATTTGGTATTGAAATGTTTGAATTTGCCATTAGCAACAACCTCAGGGTCGAAATTTTTGACCTCTCTTAGAAGTGTCGACATATTGTGGCACACGTGGAAACCGCACTGGTCCCCGATCTGTTGTGCGCATGCGAAATTGGTGTCATGATAAAGTTGGTCCTTGCCCTCCTTGTACCTACCACCCTTTTCCACATATGGTCCCCAAGCCATATTTAAGGCCTTGATGATTTCAGTGAAATTATACTCCTTTGCCTTACTTGAGTTAAGGTAGTAGACCCTACTCCATTTAGGTACAATGACTAGGAGAACCCAATGTCGCCTACGCGGTGGTTATGTAGCATTAGTAATAAGAAACTTAGCTTCAACAACAATATACACGAAATGATTATTGTCTTCTTACTCTTGATTGTGCGCGCACATGATGTACTCCTTGTCTTGGTGGGCCCATAAGCACCGGTTCACGTAGTCAACCAATTCATTGAAGTTATTTTGCAGATTGACCTCATTGACCATTGATGGATCAAGGAACCCAACTTGATTACCAAGGCGACGACCCTCGATCCAACACAACCTTAAAACAATTACGTATTAGCACTAATTTAGACGATAGTCCATTAATATCACAAGGAGGAAGGTTTGCACTTACAAGGAGTAGCATTTCAGAAGTCCTGTGTCTAACTTCCGAATCCTGAATAGGTCGAAGAGGTCATCAAAGCCTATAGTTACATAGGCAGGCGACGATAGGAAGGGCTGGTGGTCGTGATGTCCAACTATGCATGACTCCCTCATTTTCCGCTTGGCATTGCTTAGCTCCATGTACTGTTTGTGTAGCTCTCGGCAAGCAATACCCATCACGGCCAACACATTGTCCTCCACCAACGGCATGCCTAGTTCAAATTGTGCCGGGGCCTTCACGACCTTCCCCGTTTTGGTCAACGGCGCCGACGCTGCAGCCTTCCCCCTTTTTTTCACCGGCGCCGACTCCTCGACCTTCCCTTTTCCTGTAGCACCCCCGCGTTCACGTTTTTGTCCCTTGACAATGGGTGGCGAGCTATCAGCCTTCCTTGTGGTCTTTATTGGAGGCAGGTTCTGAGCTATGTGTGTCAAATCCATATCGGCTGCGGCAGGTGAATGGGGTTCTGACAACGCCGGTCCACGGGGAGCCTCAATTGATAGCTTAGACGTTGAAGGTGTTCGCTCCGTCGGTCGACTTGGGCGAGGAGTCATCTTCACAATTATGTCTTCTTTGGGCCATTGTATGTACGTCTTGCACGCATCGCCCAAAGTCGTGATTTCATCATTAGGGGGCACAGGCAGCGGAAAGGCTGACCAGTTGTCCTTGACTGAATCTATGGACACCTTGGCATACCCTTGACGTAGGTTTACGCCGTGCACCTTTTCTGTGTCCGAGGGATTGAAAGCCATGCCCTCAGCGACTTCGGCCGCGAAAGTTGGGTGGACCCTCACCACTAGGACACACTGCTCTACGTCCTGCATTTTTAAAGTATCAATTTAATATTGGAACATGTAAAGGTATTTGAGTAGATATGGATCGGATATAATCGATTACCTCTATGTTGTCCACCGCATCTAGTGGTGTGACAGGGAGATGAGGGGCCGGCACTTCTGTGGATGCACAGCTACTCTTGTGTTGTGACGGACTCGCTTCGTGCTGTGCAGGAGGAGTTGGTTGGACAACTTGTGTTGCGGGTCGACGTATATTCATCTCGGCGAGGACCTTCTGAACCCTTTCTTCGACCCTGGCGTCCATGTCTGCTTGGAGTTCTTGAATGACCTCCAACTTAAGCTCGGCCTTCAAACGAGCATCCCTCTCTTCCTTGGAGACTTTTCGTTTCCTATATTGGGAGCTGTACTCGGGCAGGCCATGCTTCCAGGGCACATCAACGCCAATTCCCCGAGTCCGGCCAGGATGTTCTTTGGTTCCGAGCGCCTTCGTGAGGATGTCATCTTCGCGTCTCTTCGGCGCGGACTCGACCTCGCTCTGCGAAGCTTGTTCGGCAACCAACCCTAACTATAAAAAACAGGATTCTTGTTACAAATCTTTTGCTTAATATGAACGGACATTAATGAGGTTAATTAGCGAACTCACCAGCTCCTGATAGACGTTGGCGTCACTTTGATTGTCAAATGTGATGGAGCCGTCAGGGTTGACCTTACCCCTAGCCCTCGCCCAGTTGCGAGCTCTTCGTTCAGGGATGTCAGCGAATGGGGCAGGGACATTCGCTGCAGCAGCGGCTGCATCCTCTTGGGCCCATATTTGCTCCTTGCCGATGTACCCAGCCGTGCCCAGTCGATGCGGGTGCTCATTCCGCTTTTGCAGTAGGCGATGTGCCTCGCTTGACTGCCTAAAATCTTCGCTTTTCTTCATCTCGCAAAATTGCTCCCACACCGTCTCCGTTATTTGAGGGTACTCAACGAACGGAGTACGATTGCCGGGTGGGATGACATACTCCGTGAAGAGTTTCCACTTCCAATTCTTCCATGCTTTGCCCATCTTATGGAATGCCTTCCGCTTAAGCCTTTCCTTTGCTTCATCCGGAAATGTGAACCATTTCTCCATAGCCGTCCAAGCTCGCTCCATCTCAGCTTCTGGGACCATTCCGATATTTTTGTGGAGGATGCCGAAATTCTCACGTGCTGCCAGCCCGCAGCAGTTAGACCATCTTCCTATGACAGTCCTCGGCGCCGTGGGCCTACCACTTGCGTCGACCTCTCTTATAACCTGCACTGTGGTCGGCCATCTATTTTGTGTCCGGGGATTTCTACTTGACCTAGATGCACTTGTCCCGGCTGAAGGCGACGGTTGTTGTTCTTGAGGCACTTCTGCAGCTAAGACAGAAGGAGCATTTGCTAAGGGGTGGTAGGTACAAATTTTGTTGTCATGTATTGAAAAGTTATCCTATAAATTACCACGAGGTTCGGGTTGTTCGGCTGCCATCGTCGACGGATGACCTGAGGAAACCATGGCTGGGTCTGCTTCTACCTGTATCCTCGCAGGCGTCGTTGAGGACGGGGATGCGCCGGGCGTTGTCATCGACTAAACAATTTGAATACGCTTACAAATTTCCTATCATTTCACTAATTTCACTAATTTGAATACGCTTCGAACTATTATATATATGAGGGATGTGAAATATATATGCGAACTACATGACAAAAAGATCATGCGAACTAAAAAATGTTTATTACTTTAAAAACTTTAATCATGTAATTAATTTAAGTTCTAGCGATTAACAGTAAATCCATAAAGACATTTACCGCTACAACTAATTTAAACAAATTGCCCTTTCGTAAAATTATAAAAAGGTCTTACTGGTCTTTCTTCTAGATACATTCTCTTAATATCTATCTAGTATGTAAAAAAATAAATTTATCATCAAAATATGTATCATACTCGCAGAACTTGAAGAGATCTATGTTGACAAGATTTCGGTAAATGAAAATTGTGGATGAGATATAACCCGGAGTATGTGCCTTGAAAATGTATTCTTTGGCTTATTAGCTCTATTTAGAGTGTAATTCTATAATGCAGTTCATCTACTACTTTGTAGTTTTATATTGATACACTAAAAATTAGATAGAGAAAACTGAAACTTAGTAAGCTTATTAGCAAGAACTCAAGATGCTGTGCTGCTAAACATCAAATGTTCGTAGAGGGAACCAACTGGCGTGTTTATATTTTGTTGGAATTTATTATCATGAAATGTCCTGCTAGAAGGCAAGTTTTATGGGAAGACATATCTGAATCTGCTGTTCTGCATCATATTCTAGGGCAGTTACATCCTTTTGGATATCAAGAACAATGTCTACACTCTACAGAATAATAATAATTAGTTAGGTCCAATGCCATTTTACTCAAAATCTTGTTTATGTGCAGTTTTTTGCGAGTCCTTTTCATGTAATTAGTGCCTTATAATCATATAGCGATGTACCAGAGTTTACTGAAAACTGTAGCTTACTAAGTTTGTTTCTCAAGAGCTCAAGATGTTGTGTTTCTAACTGTCAGGTCTCAGTGGAGGTCCTCTAAAAAAATATCAGTGGAGGAGGTCCAGTTGTGGAAATTTATATCTCATGGCACTACAGCATAAATATGAGCTACATATTTCATATTTCAAACTTATTTATAATATTACTACAAATAGCACATCTATAAAATCTATTAAAGAAAAAAAGTAACAAACATAATATTTAGGGCTAGATATCTCATAACAAATCGCTAGATTTTAGCGAAATATACAAGAACCCTAGAAAAAAATGGATGAAAGGGGAAGAAAAAACTCACTGTGTGCAACAAAGGGGAATAGGGTGGTGTAGCTTGGCGAGGAGGAGGGGGATACCCTCACGGCGGCGTTGGACCGACGCCGACGTCGAGCTGATGTGGGGGGGGGGTCGGCCGGCACTGGAGGAGGTCGACGGCGGTGGAGGAGGGCGAGGGGGTGGAGGTCGAGTTCGGCGGCGGCGGCGGTGGATGTCGAGTTTGGCGGCGAAGACGATGGAGGACGAGTTCGGCGGCGGCGGCGGTGGATGTCGAGTTCGGCGGCGAAGGCGGTGGATGTCGAGTTCGGCGGCGGCGGCGGTGGTGGAGGACGAGTTCGGCGGCGGCGGTGGTGGAGGTCGAGTTCGGCGGCGAAGGCGATGGAGGACGAGTTCGGCGGCGGAAGCGGTGGAGTACTTAGTAAAATGACAGCAATGTTACCCTAGTGGATCTGGATCGAGAAAAGGCAGCAATCTTACCCTAGTCAACCACACCTGTGACGGGCTCTAAGTTAAATGACCGTCAAAGGTTACGACACCTGTGACGAGCTCTAACTAAAATGGCCGTCACAGGTGACCATATCTGTGACGGACTCCAACTAAACGGCCGTCACAGATGACAAGACCTGTGACGGGCTCCAACTAAACGGCCGTCACAGGTGACAAGACCTGTGACGGGCTCCAACTAAACGGCCGTCACAGGTGAAAACACCTGTGACGGGCTCCAACTAAACGGCCGTCACAGGTGACAACACCTGTGACGGGCTCCAACTAAACGGCCGTCACAGGTGACTCATAAACACCTGTAGGTAACAACTATGTCCACTCCTCTCCTCAGAAGATATAACCCAATTTTTTTTTCTAGATTTGCTGCGATGGCTTACCTCATTATTTTATTTTACTTAATTATTTTATTTCACTTATAGTAGTTATTGTGCTTAATATTTCATTTGACTTACATGAACTATTTCGTAAGCAATGCACTAATGATCATTGCAAACATTTTAGAGTCATACATATACTAGACAAAATAGACATAAATTACAAAAATAATCCTTCCTCGTGGTCGACGCGTGCATGTTGAACCTCATCTTCTTCTTCCTCCAATTCTATAGGTATTTCCTGACCTATGCCGTGCACGTGCTGGTTGTAATCATCTTCGTCTGAAATGTTGTCCAATCCAACTATTCTCCTTTTCCCTTCTCGAACTACATGCAGTTTCTTGTTACACGGGTCAATTATGTAGAATACTTGAACAACTTGTTTGGCGAGAACGAACGGTTCATCCTTGTACGCGTTGTTAGCCAGATTGACAATGGTGAAACCTTCATTATCAACTTTTACATTACGAAGATCGACCCATCGACAACGAAACAATGGCACTTTGAACTTCAAGTAATCCAGCTCCAATATTTGCTCAACTCTGCCATAGTACTGATCACGCCGACCACCGTCGCTAGCGGCCTCAATGCGTAACCCACTGTTCTGAACTGTGCATTTGTTGTCTTGCTTGATCGTGTGAAAGGTGTACCCATTTATGTCATATCCTTGCCAGGTGGTAGCACTCCATTCAGGACCCTGTGACAACCACTGCAGTGTTTCACTTGACAAGTTCGGCATGTTGGCAATTCGGTTCTTGAACCACTCGTTGAAAGAAGACATGTGCTTTTTTCTAACCCAACTCTCTGATCGCCCTGGGTTGTCCTGTCGGAGAAATCGTAGGTGTTCATCAAAGTACGGCACTACCTCGGTCATATGCTGGAGTACCGTGAAATGAGCTTTATCATACACCTTACGATCCATCCTTACAATTTTCCTTCCAACAGTGCCCACACCATCAAGCCTTCCTTCGTGATGAGATCGTGGTAATCCAACTGAAGAGGTTTCTGACATATAGTCAACACAAAACTCGATGACCTCTTCGGTGGTGTAACTCTCAATGATGCTCCCCTCGGGGTGGGATCGGTTCCGTACGAAACCCTTCAGGATCCCCATGTACCTTTCGCAAGGATACATCTGCGTCATGAAAGCAGGACCACAGCACTTTGTTTGTCTAACAAGGTGCACGGGAAGATGTTCCATTATATCAAAGAAAGTAGGAGGAAAGTACATCTCAAGATGACATATGGTTCTGACAATTTCTGCCTGTAGTTCATCTAGTCCCTCGGGATCAATGATCTTCTGGCCAATTGCATGGAAGAAGGAGCACAATCGCATTATCGTGTGTCGCACCTTAGGAGGCAAAATATTCCTTATTGCAACAGGCAACAGCTGTGTGATAAGGACGTGGCAATCGTGCGACTTCATCCCTATCAATTTAAGGTCTTCCACTGAAACGAACTTACTAATTCTTGATGAGTACCCAGATGGAACCTTTATACCACTCAGACATGTTAGCAAATCCATCTTCTCATCTTTCGAGAGAGTGTAGCAGGCTGGAGGAAGGTACACACTGCCCGACTCCGTGGTTATGGGATGTAGCTCTGAACGAACACCCATGTCTTCCAGATCTCGCCGGGCGTTGAGACCATCCTTTGTACTACCAGGGTTAAGCAGTAATCCCATTAAACTCTCGCATACATTCTTCTCAATATGCATCAAATCTATGCAGTGACGAACCTCAAGATCCTTCCAGTATGGTAGTCTCCAAAATATTGACTTCTTCTTCCACATGCTTTTCTCTTTTGTCTTTCCATCTTTCCTCATTTTTCCAAACTCGTTGGTTATTCCCATCACTAAGTTGTGCACCTCTGTCCCTGTTAGCTCTGTCGGGGGGCTAGCTGTATCTCTGTGTCCATTGAAATTCTTTGTCATATTCCTATAAGGGTGATACCTTGGGAGAAATCTCCTGTGACCCATGTAGACCATCTTGCGTGAATGCTTCAACCATTTGCTCCTTGTTTCCTCCATACACTTCGAACATGCCCATCTCCCTTTGACAGTTTGGCCAGAAAGGTTGCCAAGGGCCGGATAATCGTTGATGGTACAAAACAACATCGCACGGAGGTTGAAATACTCTCGTGCATATGCATCCCATGTTCGTGTGCCCTCATTCCACAGCCTCTCAAAGTCATCGATTATCGGTTCAAGGAACACATCGATATCATTGCCAGGTTGTCTCGGTCCTTGAATTAGCATGGCAAGCATAATGTACTTTCTTTTGAAGCACAACCAGGGAGGAAGGTTATAGTTCACAAGAAGAACTGGCCATGTACTATGACGACTGCTCAAATCACCAAATGGATTAATGCCGTCCGTACACATGGCAAAACGCATGTTTCTTGGGTCATTTGAGAATTCACGGTAAATCCTATCGATTGTCCGCCACTGTACTGAATCTGCCGGGTGCCTAAGCTTACTATCGACTTTCCGTTCTTCGGCATGCCAACGCACTAGCTTAGCTTGTTCTGGATTCGCAAAAATTCTTTTCATGCGTTCCGCAATTGGGAGATACCACACCACCTTTGCGGGGCCTCCCCTCTTTGACTTACTTCCTTCACCTTCACTTATTGTTCGTTTGTATCTAGAAGCCCCACAGACAGGGCAAACATCTAAGTCAGCGTATTGCTTGTAATACAAAATGCAGTCGTTTCGACAAGCATGAATTCTTCTCACCTCCAGGCCCAACGGACATAAGACTTGCTTTGCTTCATATGTCGTATGCGGTAATTTGTTTCCCTCTGGCAACAGGTCCTTTAACAGCTCAAGAAGTTCTGTAAAACTCTTGTCGGACCAACCATTACTTGCCTTAAGCTTCATGAGTTCCAACACGCATGACAATTTGCTGTGCTTCGACTTACATCCATCATACAAAGGCATATGACATTCTTCCACCAACTTACTAAACTTCTCAAAATCTCTGTCGTTGTCATCTGCGTCTTCAACGTCATGCAACATTTCAGACAAACTTTGAGTATCCAAATCTATGGTCTCTCCGCCTAACGAAGAAGGTACAAACATGCCTTCTCGAGTTGCAGCGGCGTTCACTACATCCTGATCCGGGCCTTCTTCAACTGCGACATCAGGTGCCTCTTGCTCTCCATGCTTGCTCCAACATGTATATTTTTCCATAAAACCTCTCCTTATCAAATGAGAATGCACATCTGAACTATCATGGAACATCTGTTCATTCTTACAGTCGTTACATGGACACAATATGTGCATGGCCATCCTGCTTTTTCTGTCATTGTCCACAAATGTGACGAATTCAGTGACCCCCTCCCTATACTCTTTAGACGAACGATGAACATGGTACATCCAACTACGATTCATCTGCAATCAACGACATAGGAAAAAAACTATATGATGATCAATTGGGAATGAAGGGAGAACAATGTATTTTTTACCTTTAATTTCAGCACAAATTCGCCCCCCTTATCCTCCCAACCGAATTGTGAACAGTGCACTGGTCGGGATGGAAAGCAGTTGGCAGTTAGATGGTATTTATAGAGATCCAACTCACCTCAAACGGGTTAAATACATATAGCCCGTCAAAGATGTCGGCCAATTACCTTTGACGGATTTTAACTCTCTGGCCGTCACAGGTGGGGTGATACCTGTGACGGCCAGGTAGTTAGAAGCCGTCACTGGTATTTCAGTGACGGCTTACAGTTCCAAGCCGTCACAGGTGAGGTCATACCTGTGACGGGCCGCAGCCGGATGTCTCACCGATGACGGCAAACATAAGGACCCGTCAAAGGTGACGGTCATCTGTGACCAATCCGTAGGCCCGTCACTGGTATGCCATCACAGATGTAGGGTTCTGGTGTAGTGAAGGTCAGGTATCTCCAGTAGGGCAAAAATCTCTATCAGCATATCCTTCGGCAACTCTTGTAAATTTGCCGCCTCTCACTTTCCTTTGATGGTGGATGAACATGCTCACATTTTCCGGATTCTTTCTGCAGGATATCTGATAAGAGTCTGATGAGCAGGTGGCACAATTTTTTCGGGTGCATAACTAGATACCCTAAGTTGATAATGCTGGCTATGCTACAGGCCTCCATTGGTGCAGATTGAACCCCTCTTGGAAGGTGAATTGCGTCTGCTTCTGCTTGAATACTTGCAAAGTTCCAAAGGCTCCTGGCTCTACTTATACACCTCATGTCAGGGAAGAAAACCGACACGGTGACTGAAAAACAAGAAAAGATCAGACTCTGAATCGATCGGATCCTCAGACTCCACGCGAAATCGGAGTCTGGGGAAATCGTATTCCGAATTGTTGTCTGCAAAGATTGAACATGGAGTGCTAACCGGCCGGCGGCGGTGTGGACATCGAATCCCCGGAGGCTCTGGGCGGCCGTTCGTCGTCGGTGGTGGTGGTGGTGGCGGCGGCTCTGAGCTGAAGGTTCGGTGGTGCCGGGCGCGCGCGGCGCGGTGGCTCCCGGGATTCCGGGTGTCGCGTGATCGAGCAGATGACCCGAAGAAGCGCAGCGTCCAAGACGGCGGCGCGGCGCGGCGCTGGGGAAAAAGGGGAGGATTTTTTCTGAAGAAAAAGGGGGAAAATAAACTGAACGTCTGATTGAATCTGATGTATCCAACGGTCCTTCCCTGCGGGTGGTAGGTGCTGTTAGCTATACATATACATAGGATATGCCGTAATTCCTTAATTGGGACGGCTAAATAACCACTCCCTTCGTTTCATATTATAAATAGTTTAACTTTTTTTCTTAGTAAAAGTTTTTTAGTTTGACGTTTATAAAAAAACTAACAATATTTATGACACAAAATTAGTTTTATTAAATTTAACATTAAATATATTTTGATACAATATACAAATTTATCAAACTTATTTATACAGGTTCAGACCGCCATGGAGGCGTAATACCCTACTCTTGTTTAAAAGAAGTCTGTTTCGAAAAAACCGTCCGACTCAACGTGAAAAAACATCATTTATAAAAAAAAGCCAAATAAACAAAAAATGCATGCGTAAAAATTATTAAAAAGAATAAAAAAAATATCCGATTTGTACAGCAACGCAAAAAAACAAAGCCCATAAAAACTGCAAAATTAACATGGTTATGCATCGTTGGGTGTGGCTCTGCTCATAGCTAAAGGCGTAAGCTAAAGATAGTGGTGAACTAGAATACATAGTTGTCGAGAGGTAAAACTCCTCTAGCAGGGAACCGTGGGGTCCCCTTTTTCGTTCGGACCAGGGGCACGGGTGAGATCTCGAGAGATGGAGAGAAGTAAACTTAGAGGGGGTCATGCCCCCTGGGGATGGAGAAGACACGCCGAATTTATACAGGTTCAGGCCGCCATGGAGGCGTAATACCCTACTTCTGTGTGTGGTTCATATGTGATTGGTAAGTGGGAGAATACAAGCGCTTGTTCTCTCCTTTTTTTTGGTGCTCTCCTCCCCTCAGCCAGGACCTCCTTTTATATCTCAAGGGGTTACCACTCAGGCCTCAGACTTAGGTTCAAGGGAAAGAGAAAATGAAAAGTGCTACAGATATAAAGACATGGGCGCCGTCCTTTTCAACGCGCCAGGACGTGCACGTCCCACCATAGTACGCCTTTAGCCATCACTTTGAATGACCGGGCGAACACCTGGTCATTCTTCCTTTTAAATGCTGAAGACTTCCAACCTCCTAGGCCCTCTAAGGGGCGGTGCAGCACCGAAGTGACTCAAGGAGAAAGGGGCCGGTCAAGCTCTAAGGATAGGCAAAAGGCCCGCAATAAATGTGACGGGACGGGGCATGCGCCGAGCACGCCCTACACCAGTAGGCATGTGCGCACGACGCGCATCGTCACATCCGCCATCACATCTCTCATGTCAGCCCACGTAGCCCTCTTGCACGCTCACCCACCGCATTGAATGCGTTAGGTGGGGGCCAGCGACAGCCGCCCGGCCGACGCATGCGGGGTTGATCGTGGGAGGGGGGCTCGGGGCAGCCCGACCCCCCTGGGGGAGGAGGGCTCGGGCAGCCCGACCTCCCGCACGGGAGGCAGCTGCTGCTCCTCACATGGCCCGACCCCATTCGGGGCGTGCCACGCATACTCAGGGTGGCCTCCTCCCTTTACTCGCGATACCCTCGGGCCCATATCACCGACAGTAGACCCCGGCGTGAGCCCTGGGCGACGCTTCTTGCCGACGATGAGGGTTGACGCCATCCCTCCTGGTTAAGGGTGTGCGGGCCCGGTCTTGGCTTTGCATGGTGGCGCCTTGGCAGCGGGTCCCGCGCGAAGCGGAACCGTCTCCCCGGTAACGATGGGCCATTACTTCGTGATTGCCGCATCTTTTGGGTGATGTGCGGAAACCGAAACGGCTACAGAGTAATGATGGGCGCAGCTACCGCGCTTGCTTGAGGAGATCATGGGCCCACCCCATCCTGGTTGAAACGGCCGCATACGGTACGCATGCGCTGGATATGGGCGCGCGGGAAAGCTGGTGCAAGAAATGAGGGGGCAGAGGACGCGGCCACGAGAATCAAGGGGGCGGAGGAAGTGGGTGCGAGAAACGAGGGGCTAGGGCGCAGAGGGAAGTATAGAGGGCGCCACAGGGGGGCTCTTCTCTCCTCCTTTCGCCACTTCATCTCTCCCAGCTCTTGCGCCCAAGCTCTTCCAGCGCCTCTGTTCATCTCTGCCGCTCTCGCTCGCCGCTCTGCCTACGCCATGCTCTCGTTTTTCACTCCTTTCGCCGGCAGCGCCATGACGCGGAGCTCGGTGCCGCTTCTCAGCAACATCCTCCCTCCTTCCCGGATCACGAGCGATCGGTTCGTGGGGTTGCCGAGGAAGTTCGTGCCGATGCCGTCTGGGCGGGCGATGGTGATCCTCTGCGAGGACCGGCCGACGCCGCAGTACCCAGAGCGGTCGGTTTTCTTCCTCTCCTTCGCCATTGTGGGGTTGATCCCCCCATTCTCCTCCTTCTTCTACAACGTCTTGGAATTATACGGGATCCAGATGGCGCACCTCACCCCCAATGCTGTGATCACGCTGGCCATCTTCGCACACCCGTGCGAGATGTTCCTCGGGGTGAGGCCGAGCCTCCGGCTCTTTTGATGGTTCTTTACCCTACAGCAGTCGTCCCCCCGACGGAGGTCGGGGGGTGCTACCTCTAGCCGCGGGCCAACACGCAGCGGCTCTACATTGAGCAGAAGCTACGCAAGAAGTGGGATGATTGGAAGCACGACTGGTTCTACACCGTGTTCCCCGACCATCCTCGACTTCGGCTCCCGACTGTGCCGCCCGTGCAGACTCCAAGCTGGCGGGAGGCACTGGTGTTGGGGCACGCGTATGACGTGATTCTGGACCGCCTTGCGGGATTGCAGACCCTAGGGCTGAACCGCACCATGGTCTTTGGCGACTACACCCGCCGGTGGATCGCGCCCCTCCAGGAGTGGGTCCGGCCCTCGTGGACGTATGCCGGTCCTGACGACACCATCCGGACCCACTCGGGAAGCGCTTGGGACTAGCCCCCAGCTGACTTGAAGGTGGTGGTCCAGAAGGTGCTCGGCCTTGGCGACGTCGAGCCATCGATGATTCCCTCGCGCATCCTTTCGCTCTGCTGTGACCCGGAGTGGGACTCCATCGTGGCCATCATGCAGGCGGTGGGCGCCGGAATGGGAGTAGCGGGGCGGCGGCACGGGCAGTAGCCACGATCAGGGGGAGGCAGTGCCCTCCGGACCTCGTGGACGTATGCCGGTCCCGACGATACCATCCGGACCCACTCGGGAAGCGACTGGGACTGGCACCTGGCTAACATGAAGGTGGTGGTCCAGAAGGTGCTCGGCCTTGGCGACATTGAGCCATCGATGATTCCCCCGGGCATCCTTCCGCTCTGCTACGACCCAGAGCGGGACTCCATCGTGGCCATCATGCAGGCGGTGGGCGCCGGCATGGAGCGTAGTGGAGACAGTGGCACAGGCAGCAGCCACGATCAGGGGAGGCAGCGCCTTCCCGCCCGAGGAGGCCACGGAGGGGGTGCCACCGGCAGAGGCTCGGGCAGCGCTCGCCCTTTTGCCTCGTAGGGAAATGGAAGCAGATGGAGTCCTCCCGCTCCCTGTCTCCGTCCCAAGGGGGCGGTGCGGAGTGCGCCGCCTCCTGCCACCCAACGGGAGCCGCGCCAACGGTGCCGCCAGAGGTTGGGAAAAAGAAGATAAGGCTGCGGAAGGTGGGGCAGTCCGAGCCATGCCCGGGGGTGTTCATCAAGCGTCGTCCCCAGAGGTATGATTCCAGCTCGATATTCTGCGTGTGCCTTCCCGGATTTTGCTGCGTTCGCTTACTTCCTCTTTCCCTCTTCTTCTCTTTCTATTTTTGCGAGGCTGCTTCCCGTGTTGCTCCCACGGATGACCTCCCTCGCCGGCCCAGGGTGCCCAAGTGTGGGAAGGCTGAGTCCGGCGGGCGGAGAACCGAGGCAAGGGCCGAGGCGGAGAGGGGGCAAGCGGGCCCCGAGGCAAGGGCCGAGGCGGAGACCGAGGCGGGGGCCCCGGGGGGAGCCCCCAGCTCGGGGGTCGGTGCGTCCCGCCCGACAGCCGGCGAGGCCTCTCCGACTGCGCCCAGGGCGGAGGCTACACATGGGGTCCCTGCCACCGATGCTGCGGAGGGCTCTTCCGGTGCCGGCGGGGGCGGCACCGAGGATGCAGGGGGCAACGCACTACCCCGGAGGTTGCTGTCGCCATAGGCCCGGAGGTCGTCGTCGCCGTAGCCCTGCGAACGAGACGTGGGAAGGGAGGCTTCCCCCAGCCCCCGGCCCCGGGGCCCGACCGCTGGCGGACCGAGTCAAACCAAGTCGCCGAAACGGCGACAGTCCCTGTTTACTCCATCTACCCCAACGGACTCGGAGCCCCTCCTGCAGGCGCTGGTGGTGGCGAACACCACCGTCATTGAGGGGCTGAACGCCAAGATGCAGTCCCTACTGGGGGAGCGGGCCGAGCTAGACATGGGATGGGCACACCTCGAGGAAGGGCATCGCTCGCTGAGGCCATGGTCGCCGCTGGCCGCTCCGCATAGGCAGAGCTGGATGCATGGGGCACGACCATGGATGAAGTGATGCGGTAGACCGAGGAAGAGAGGGTCGTGGCCCTCGTCACTAGGGACGCCGTGGAGGAGGCGGTAGGCGACCTTCGGCTCGCCAGCGACGCGTATGCGGCGACGCTCCAAAAGAGGGAGAACGCCGTGGCAGCCCAGGAGCAGCAGGTGTCGCGGGCCGAGGGGTCCCTGCGCCAGCGGGAGGAGGCCGTGGAGGCCTGTGCCAAGGAGCTGGACTAGCAGGCCTCGTCCCTACCAGAGAGGGAGGCTACCGTGCGGAGCAGTAGGCGCAAGGGGTGGAGCGGCGGGCCCAGGAGCTCGAGCAATGGGCCTAGGAGCTGGAGGAGCGGGTCCGGGCTCTGGACACCCGGGAGGCGACGCTGGAGGAGCATGATTCCGTGGTGGCGAACGCCGAGGCCATCCTTCAGGTGGCCGAGGAGGCGAACACCGAACGGGCTCGCGCCCTCGCGGACTCCGAGGCCGTCGTGTGGCAATTGGAGGGCAGCCTGCTTCTCCGGGATGAGGCCTGGCGGGAACATGACAGGAGGGTCTCGAAGCGCGAGGCCGAGGTCTCCCGCCATGAGACAGTGGCGCGACGGCTCGAGGAGCAGCTCGCCAAGCGTGAACTCACCATGGCCGGCCGCGAGAGTGGGCACCTGGAAACCGCCAGCACGGAGCGGGCCGCCCTGGAGCAGCGCATTGCCGAACTGAATGCGCGGGAGAGGGACTTGGCCTCTATGGCGCGGGACGCGGCGGCACCGGCGGACGGGAGCGAGGCTCTGCGGGAGAGCCTCGCCGCGGTGGAGCACATCGTCTCGAAGCTCCGGGAGGCCGTGCTACAGTGGGACGGGAGGATCGATGCTCGAGGAGATGGCTGGCGACCTGGAGCGGCTTCCCGAGGAGGTGGAGGACGCAATGAAGCGGTTGTCCGCCGCGCTGGCGCAAGAAGCGGTGGAGTTGGTTCTTGCCAGCCACTGGGCTTGCGACCCAAGCTTTGCACCCTTCCTCACGCTGGACGACTTCCTCCCGGGACGGAGGAGGAGTCTCGGGCCGCCGTTCGGGAGGCCGCGAAGGCCATCGTCGGCAACTTCGAGGGGATGGCTCCCAAGTTTGTCTACGTGGCCCCATCCGACGACGAGGAAGGGGAAGGCAGTTCCGAGGGCGACGAGGATTGGGAGGACTCCGACGATGATGACGCCGCCGATGCCCCGGGCGCCTCGGGAGGAGTGGGAAAGTTCGGCCCGAAGTGATCTGGGGTCGCCCGCCTCAGAGACCTGCACCGCCTCGTACATATATGTATAAAATGCTTTGCTTTTTTGTGTATTTTGTTTACCTTAAGAGTTGCGTATTAGACTTCGTATCGAACTTCAACCGGTTTTGCCAGTTGATTTTGTCTGCATTCGCTATTTCTACATTGAAGAAAATTTGTATACTTGTGAGTTTGACATCGCGTGAGAGTGCCGGTTCGCCTTCTTTTCTCTTTCCGCCGGGTTTATTTTGAACGGGTCTGGGCTCGGGTTGCGCTCTCTTGTGATGGGGGTTCGCACTTAGAACCATGGGGGAGATCCGCTGGCGAGGCTGGCCAAGCCAAGGTTGCAGTGACAGGGGGTCGGGGATGACCTGATTTCGGTCCTTCCAAAGTCCCTTGCCCTTGCAGTGCCTCGAGGCACGGCTCGCGCCTGGGCCCCGCTTGGTGTCTAGGCGAACCGAGTCGCTGATAGCAACGCCGGTGCGCAGTGTCCCAACCCAAAATAAACCCGAGGGAGAAGAAAGGAAGTGAACGCAACAGGTTCATTTGAACGGGGTCCGGGCTTGAGCTGCGGTCTCTAGCAATGGGGGTCTGCACTTAGAACCGTGTGGGAGATCCGCTGGCGAGGCTGGCCAGGCCGAG
Organism: Oryza officinalis; assembly: GCA_008326285.1. Taxonomy (NCBI): domain Eukaryota; kingdom Viridiplantae; phylum Streptophyta; class Magnoliopsida; order Poales; family Poaceae; genus Oryza; species Oryza officinalis. The sequence continues at coordinate 32,227,352 of BDMV01000011.1, read as the reverse complement.
GGTGCAGTGACAGGGGGTCAGGGATGACATGATTTCGGTCCTTCCAAAGTACCCTGCCCTTGCAGCGCCTTGGGGCACGGCTCGCGTCCGGGCCCCGCTTGGCGTCTAGGCGGACTGAGTCGCTGATAGCAACGCGAGCACACAAAGCGTCCCGACCCAAAATAGAACCCGAGAGACGACAAGGAAGTGCTTGCCACGCAAAAAACATAAGTGTACAAATAAGGGTAGTGGCAGCCCCTGGCCAAGTTGGCACGACGCGGAGGTCGTGCGGGGTTGGCCTGAGCCCAAAATACAAGCACTTCTCATATTTAGGGATAGAATTGGCGAAGATGTTCAATATTCCACAGGTTAGGCAGCTCTGTGCCGTCCTCCGTGGCTAGTCAGACAGAGCCTGACTGGGGGACTCCGATCACTTTGAAAGGTCCCTCCCACATGTGGGAGAGCTTGCTCAAGCCCGCGCGCGTTTGAGCACGACGCAAGACTAAATCATTTACTTGTAGTAATCGGGTCTGGACATGGCGCTGATGGTAGCGTCGCAGGCTCTGCTGGTAGCAGGCAGCCCGGAGGGCCACGTGACGCCTTCTCTCCTCGAGGTAGTCGAGGTCATCACGCCAGAGCGGATCTTGATCGGCCTCGGCGTACATCGTGGCCCGGGGGGATCCCAGGACTAGCTCTGATGGGAGAACTGCCTCGGCCCCGTACACCAGGAAGAAAGGTGTTTCTCCTGTTGCACGGTTCGGGGTGGTCCGGTTTTCCTAGATCACCGCTTGCAGCTCCTCGACCCATGAGTCCCCATGCTTCTTGGGGATGTTGTATGTCTTGGTCTCCGGCCCTTAAGGATTTGCGCGTTGGCACGTTCCACTTGATCGTTGCTCTTGGGGTGGGCAGGCGAGGCGATGCAGAGCATGATGCCCATGTCATCGTAGTAGTCGCCGAAAAGTTCACTGGTGAATTGGGTTCCATTGTCCGTGATGATGCGGTTGGGAACTCCAAAGCGGGCAGTGATGCCCTTGATGAACTTGAGGGCCGAGTACCTATCGATTTTCACGACAGGGTAAGCCTCTGGCCACTTGGTGAACTTGTCGATGGCGACGTAGAGATACTCGTACCCCCGGAGGGCCTTCTTGAAGGGGCCCAGAATGTCCAGCCCCCAGAGCGCAAATGGCCATGAGTGGTATCGTTTGCTGGGCCTGGGCCGGCTGATGGGTCTGCCTGGCGAGGAACTGGCTTGCCCGGCACCGCCGGACCAGGTCGACGGCGTCCTGGAGAGCTATCGGCCAGTAGAAGCCCTGGCGAAAGGCCTTACCAACCAATGTGCGCGAGGCGGCATGGACGCCAAACTCGCCTTCGTGGATATCAGCGAGAAGCTCGATACCTTATGTCTGAGGGATGCACTTCAGGAGTACCCCGTTGGTGCCTCCTCAGTAGAGAGTCCCTTCCACCAACACGTACCTTTTGAAGGTTCGAGCGACTCACTCGCTTCCTTCGCACTACTCCGGTAGAGTCGCGCCTTGGAGGAATTCTTGGATTTTTGACATCCAAGCAAACTGCCGAGGGGTGTCGGGGCTGACCCCCTGGGCCTCGGGGCCCGGACTTCGTTGGTCTCCCGAGGCTGCATGGTCGCGTCCTGGTCTGTTGCGTGGGGCTCGAGGCTCGCGGACGGATGGGCGATCCTTTCTTCGAAGGCGCCTGGTGGCGTCAGGGCTCGTGAAGATGCGAGCCTTGAGAGCTCATCGGCGAGCGTGTTCTCCCGTCTGGGCATGTGCCGAAGTTCTAACCCATTGAAGTGGCGCTCCATACGTCGCACTTCCCGGATGTAGGCCTCCATCTGTGGGTCGAAGCATTGGTACTCCTTGGAGACTTGGTTCATGACCAGCTGAGAGTCGTCCAACACTAGGAGGCGTTCGATCCCCATTCCGGCCACCGTCGTAAGTCTCGCAAGGAACTCCTCATATTCCACCATATTGTTGGTTGCTTGGAAATCCAAGCGAACCACATATTTGAGGGCATCGCCGCTCGGCGAGGTCAAGGCGACCCCGGCGCCGGCGCCCTGCAGAGTGAGGGAGCCGTCGAAGTTCATTACCCAGTGCATGGTCCACCGGCCATGGTCGGGGTTGTCCTCGGCCTCGGGGGCGGGTGGTGGGGTCCACTCTGCCAAGAGGTCGGCGAGGGCTTGATTCTTGATAGTGTGGCGTGGCTCAAAGTGGAGGTCAAACTCCGAAAGCTCGATGGCCCACTTGACCACTCGTCAGGTGCCCTCTCGGTTGTGCAGATGAAGCATCTAGGCACCGTTGCTAATTTTGGTAATTAATGACAAGCGCTAATTGTGGACTAACGATTCTTTTGAGTTACACATATTTGAGTTAGGATCACACAATATGAGTGCATGGACGATCACCGAGGACGTTTTTCGATGGTGCAAAGCGAAAGGATTGAAGACGGTAAAACTAGCGGTTTTATTTTAATTGATCGAGGAGTTTGGGCGTTCAAATTTGCTAGAATTTATTTATAGCTTTGCCATACTATCAAGGGGGGTAATGACTTAGTCAAAGAGATGATCAAAATGCCACATTAGGTCATTTGCACTTAAGTCTTGGTTTGCATCCTTATTTTCTCCTATTGACTGTCCCTGGGCGGTCTGACCGTAGTGCTGGAAACGGTCTGACTGGGCCTTTGCGCTGGTCTAACCGTGGCACACTAGCTGGTCTGACCGGCCCTTCTTGGCGGTCTGACCGGCCACTTGCCGCCGGTCTGACCGGCCGGCTGGAGGCTGGATGGCTGCCTCTGGCTTGGTGATCCAGAGCCACAACCGGTCAGACCGAGCCGATGGCGGTCTGACCGAGCCGTGGGTGGTCTAACCGGTCTTTTGGCCTTCGGTCTGACCGGCCTCCTGATCCCAGTGCATTTAATGCAATCCAACGGCTAGTTTTCCAGCCGTTGCGAAGTAGTCCGGTCTGACTAGCCACACAACATCGATCTAACCGGCAATACATAGAGTTGGTGAATTTTGTCCCCAATGGCTAGTTTTGGGGGTTTGGGGTATAAATACCCCGCCATTTGTAGCAAGGGGGTTCTCTTGGCACTTGTTTTACTTGCATACACCCCTTGCACTTCTCTCACACTCACTCGAGCTTTTATTCATCCTTTTGTGTGATTGAGAGTGGATTAGCCAAGAGTCAAGTGCATTTGCTTTCTTGTTGAGTTAGTGTGGCACTTGATCATCTCCAAGCCGGGTCATCGCTTATTACTTTTGGAGGTTGCCGCCTCCTAGATGGCTTGTGGAGGTGCTTGCCCGGTGACCTCTCCAAGGAGATTGTGGAGGAGGCCCGGTGCCGATTGTGAGTGGTTTGGAGCTCACCACCTTCGGAGTGAAGGAAGAACTACCCTAGTGATCGAGGCTTGGGTAGTCCTCTCCGTGTGCCGGCTCCCACCTTGCCCACCCCTTGACGAAGAGGGCGTGCGGTGGCTTCATGATTGAGCGATGGAGTTGGGCTCGCCTATTTATTGCATTTACTTTTGTGCAATTTACATTCCTAGAGACATATTTGAGCCACTATCACCCTAGGTTTGCAAAACATAACTTAATTGCTTAGTTAGACTTGTCTCTTACCAAGCCTAGCAACTTAGGTTAGTTTTGATTAGACGTCATTTATTTTTAATCGCCTATTCACCCTCCTCTAGTCGACATCTTTGATCCTACAAGTGGTATCAGAGCTTGGTCTTTCTTGATTGGGCTTCACCGCCTAGAGAGAAGATGTCGAACGAGGTGAACCATGTAGGGAAGGCTCCCATGTTCAATGTCACAAATTACTTTACTTGGAAAATTAAAATGTTTACTCACCTTAAGGCTATGAGCTTCCATATTTGGAGTATTGTGGATGTAGGTTTTGCCATCACCGGTAGCCCCTTGACGGAAGTTGATCACCGCAACCTCCAACTCAACGCTCAAGCCATGAATGCATTGTTCAACTCTTTGAGCTAAGAGGAGTTTGATAGAGTGAGCAACCTTGAGACCGCATATGAGATATGGAACAAGTTGAGTGAGATTCATGAGGGCACTAGTGAGTACAAGGATGCTAAGCTTTATTTCCTCAAGATCCAATATGAGACTTTCGCTATATTGCCTCATGAGAGTGTCAATGATATGTATAGGAGGCTAAATGTGATAGTCAATGATCTCAAGGGGCTTGGGGCAATCTACACCGACCTTGAGGTGGCTCAAAAGATGCTAAGGGCTCTACCGGACAAGTATGAGAACTTAGTCACCTTTCTCATCAACTCGAACATGTCAAGAATGACACCCGCTAGCCTCTTGGGCAAGATCAACACCAATGACATGTACAAGTTGAAGAAGCAGGAGATGGAGAAAGCCTCACCGTCAAGGAAGACAAGTATTGCTCTTCAAGCCGAGGTGGAAGACAAGGGAAAGGCAAAAGCTAGTGAAGGCAATGATGACTTGGAGGAAGAGATTGCCCTTCTTGCTAGGAGATTCAATGATCTTTTGAGAAGAAGAAAGGAGAAGGGAAAGGGCTCTAGCTCCAATAGAAGAAGAAATAGAAGACCCAATAAGACTCTCTCCAACTTGAGATGCTTTGAGTGTGGAGAGAAAGGGCACTTTGCTTTCAAATGTCCCTCAAAAGGTGATGATGGAGACAAATCATCCAAGAAGAAGAGTGGAGGCTACAAGCTCATGAAGAAGCTTAAGAAGGAAGGAAAGAAGATTGAGACCTTCATTGGACAATGGGACTCAAATGTTGAGAGCACCGATTCTCAATCCGAGTCCGACAATGATAGTGATGATGATGGAGGTTCTAAGAAGAAGAACATGGCCGGAGTTGCTATTAAGGAGGCTCCATCACTCTTCTCTCCATTTTGCCTCATGGCAAAGGGCTCCACCAAGGTAACATCAAGTAGTGATAGTGAAAGTGATGGTGATGTTGATGATGTTTCCCATGATGAGCTTGTAAGCATGTTTGAGAAGCTCCATGCTTATAGTGAGAAGGAGATTGCCAAGTTCAAGGCTCTAAAAAAGGATCATGCTTCTTTGGAGACCTTGTATGAGGAGCTAAAGACTTCTCATGAGAGACTCACCATTTCTCATGAGAAGCTTAAGAATGTTCATGACACTCTTCTTATCACTACAGAACATGGAGCTCACATTGATGTTGGCATATCTTGTGATTTGCTTGATGATAGTGCTTGTCATATTGCTCCTGTTGCATCATCTAGCATATCTACTTCTTGTGATGATCTTATAGATATACTTAGCTCTAGCTCTTGTGCTTCTATTTGTGATGCCTCACTTATTGTTAAGAATAATGAGCTTAAGAAGCAAGTGGCCAAGCTCAACAAAAGCTTGGAAAGGTGTTTCAAGGGTAAGAATATTCTTGACAAAATCTTGAGTGAGCAACGGTGCATCCTTAACAAGGAGGGACTTGGATTCATTCTAAAGAAGGGTAAGAAACCTTCTCACCGTGCTCCTCGTTTTGTCAAGAGCAATGGTAAGTATTGTCATAAGTGCCGTGAGGTTGGGCATATGGCTAATGATTGCACTGGTGGTAAGACTCCTAAGACTTGCATGTTTGATTCTCACTATATGCTTAGGAAGGCTCATGATGGTACTATTTATGCTAGATATATGGGTTCCCCTATACTTGGTGGTAAAAAGAATGTCATTTGGGTGCCCAAGGCTTTAGTCTCTAACCTTCAAGGACCCAAACAAGTTTGGGTACCTAAAAAAGCTTGATCTTATTTTGTAGGTGAACTACTACACCGGTGGAAGCCATTTGGTGCTTGATAGTGGGTGCACTTAACACATGACCGGTGATAGGAGCAAGTTCACCACATTTGAAGTAGGAAGCAAAAATCAAGAGAGAGTCACTTTTGGTGATAATAGCAAAGGAAAGGTAATTAGGTTAGGTAAAGTTGCTATCACCAATGATCTATCAATTACAAATGTCTCTCTTATTGAATCACTCAATTTCAATTTGCTTTCGGTTGCACAAATTTGTGATCTTGGTTTGTCATATATCTTTAATGCTCAAGATGTGGTTGTTACTAGCCTTCATGACAAATCTTGCATCTTCAAATGCTTTCGTTATGGAAATCTTTATTTGGTTGATTTCAACTCTAGTGCAGCAAATTTGAAAACTTGTTTGGTTGAGAAAACTTCATTGGGTTGGCTTTGGCATATGAGGCTAGCCTATGTTGGTATGCATTAATTGAGCAAACTTTCAAAACGTGATCTAGTTGTGGGCTTGAAAGATGTGAAGTTTGAGAAGGACAAACTTTGTAGTGCTTGTCAAGCCGGCAAGCAAGTTGCATGCTCTAATCCTTCCAAAAGCATCATGTCTACATCTAGACCATTGGAGCTCTTACATATGGATTTGTTTGGCCCAACAACCTATAAGAGCATTGGTGAAAATAGTCATTGCCTTGTCATTATTGATGATTACATTATACTTGGGTGTTCTTTTTGCATGACAAGTCTATTGTTGCCGAGCTTTTCAAAAAGTTTGCAAAAAGGGCCCAAAATGAATTCAATTGCACTCTTGTGAAAATAAGAAGTGACAATGGTTCGGAGTTTAAAAATACCAATATCGAGGACTATTGTGATGATTTTGGTATTAAGCATGAGCTTTCTGCTACCTACTCACCTCAACAAAATGGTGTAGTGGAGAGGAAAAATCGCACATTGATTGAGATGGCAAGGAATATGCTAGATGAATATAGTGTTTCTGATTCCTTTTGGGCGAAAGCCATAAACACCGCTTGCCATGCAACAAATAGGCTTTATTTGCATCGTCTTTTGAAAAAGACTTCCTATGAGCTAATTGTTGGGAGGAAGCCTAATGTTGCCTATTTTCGAATTTTTGGTTGCAAATGCTATATTTATCGAAAAGGTGTTAGACTAACCAAATTTGAAAGTCGGTGTGATAAAGGGTTTCTTCTAGGTTATGCCTCCAATAGCAAGGCATACCGGGTCTACAACAAAAACAAAGGTATTATGGAAGAAACCGCCGATGTTCAATTTGATGAAACTAATGGCTCCCAAGAGAGGCACAAGAATTTGGATGATGTAGGTGATGAGGGCAATGAAGAACATGTCTATTGGAGACATCAAGCCCGTTGAAGTGGAAGACAAGCCTTCCACCTCCATTCAAGTTGAGGAAACTACTTCTGCTACGCCAAGCCAAGCTTAAGTTGATGTGGAGGAGGACAAGGCACAAGATGCACCTATGCCCCCAAGAATTCACAACGCTCTCTCCAAGGATCACCCAATTGATCAAGGTTTGGGTGACATTAGTAAGGGTATTCAAACTCGATCTCGTGTCGCTTCGATTTGTGAGCATTACTCTTTTGTTTCTTGTTTTAAGCCAAAACATGTAGATGAAGCTCTTGGTGATCCGGATTGGATAAATACTATGCATGAAGAGCTCAACAACTTTGCAAAAAACAAGGCGTGGACTTTGGTTAAAAGACCTAGAGACCACAATGTCATAGGGACAAAGTGGGTTTTTAGGAATAAGCAAGATGAGAACGGGTTCGTGGTAAGGAACAAAGCAAGATTGGTGGCTCAAGGTTTCACACATGCTGAAGGTTTGGATTTTGGTGAAACCTTTGCCCCCGTGGCAAGGCTTGAAGCCATTCGCATCCTACTTGCATTTGCATCATGCTTTGATATAAAGCTTTTTCAAATGGATGTGAAAAGTGTTTTTCTAAATGGTGAAATTGCCGAACTTGTCTTTGTTGAGTAACCATCCGGTTTTGAAGACCCTAAAAATCCTAACTATGTTTACAAACTCTTAAAAGCTCTCTACAACCTGAAACAAGCTCCTAGAGCTTGGTATGAAAGATTGAGAGATTTTCTGTTATCAAAGGGTTTCAAAATTGGTAAAGTTGACACAACTCTTTTCACTAAAATCATTGGTGATGATTTCTTTGTGTGTCAAATTTATGTTGATGACATCATATTCGGTTCTACTAATGAAGATTTTTGCAAGGAATTTGGTGATATGATGTCTAGGGAATTTGAGATGTCCATGATTGGAGAGTTGAGCTTCTTCCTTGGACTACAAGTTAAGTAACTCAAGGATGGGACCTTTGTAAGCCAAACCAAGTACGTCAAGGATTTACTCAAGAGGTTTGGCTTGAAGGATGCAAAGCCCATCAAGACTCCAATGGTAACCAATGGCCACCTCGACCTTGATGAGGGAGGTAAACCGGTAGATTTAAAGCTTTATCGCTCTATGATTGGTAGCTTACTTTATCTTACCGCATCTAGGCCAGATATCATGTTTAGTGTTTGCATGTGTGCATGGTTTCAAGCCGTCCCCAAGGAGTGTCATTTAGTGGCCGTGAAAAGGATTCTTAGATATTTAAAGCATTCCTCAACTATTGGCTTGTGGTACCCAAAAGATGCAAAGTTCAAGCTAGTTGGCTATTCCGATTCGGATTATGTCGGTTGTAAAGTGGATAGAAAGAGTACATTCGGTAGTTGCCAATTGCTTGGTAGATCCCTTGTGTCATGGTCATCCAAGAAACAAAACTCCGTAGCCCTCTCTACCGCCGAGGCGGAATATATTTCGGCGGGTAGTTGTTGTGCCCAATTGCTTTGGATGAAACAAACCATGTTGGACTATGGCATTACCTTCACCAAAACCCCACTCCTATGTGACAATGATAGTGCCATAAAGATAGCCAACAACCCGGTCCAACACTCTAGAACCAAGCATATTGACATTTGCCACCATTTCCTAAGAGACCATGTTGCCAAAAGTGACATAGTCTTTAGCCACATAAGAACCGAAGATCAACTAGCCGACATCTTTACCAAGCCTCTTGATGAAACCCGCTTTTGCAAGTTGAGGAATGAGTTAAATGTCATAGAATTCTCAAATGTTGCTTGAGATCATGCACCATGGTTGCTTTTTGTTCATATTGCCTAGTTGTTTGCCTTTTGCTTTTATGCTTGGGATTTATTGCTATTTGGCTCTTCTTTGCGAAAATGGAGCTTGTCACATTAAGGGGGAGTATTGCACTTCTACATGTGCTCTACTACTCTTTAGGTGTGAACCAATCAAATACAAGTGCTAGTAGAGTTCTCAAAATGCCCGTCAACATTAGTCAAGATTTTTTGAAAATCAAAGTAATTTCAAAACTATCTCTTGGAAAAGGTTTGAAAAGGTTCCCTGTGGCTATATGTTTTCCAAGCCTCACATTACAAGAAAAATGAAGTTTGATTGAAAATGACCGTTTGGCCCTCTTTTGAAGAAACTAGATTCTTAGTTTTGGCCAAAATGAGTTTTTCCTCCAAAATGAGTTTCAGAAGGATTTTGAGAAAAGTGCCAAAACAAAGTTGGTAGACAAGACTTTTTCAAATGTTTTTGGTTTTCAAATCATATTCAAAAATCAAATGCTTCAAAAGTTATTTGCAAATCAATTTGGCCCAAAAACCCCTATAGACCATAATAGGTCACCTCCTAGCACTTAAGTGAGTTAAGCTGCAAATCATCATAATTTTCAATTATTATGCATGGTTAGCGATATTTCAACTCATACATTTCAAAATTGCTCCAAAAATTAAAATTTTATTGGATTTTATTGTGTGGGGGTTGCCAGCTTGTGCAAGGGCTATGCACAGCCGGCAGGGGGCCTGGCGGTCTGACCGGCGCTATATGCGCGGTTTGACCGGCCGGGTGAGGCCGTCTGACCGGCATCTAGCCGTCGGTCTGATCGGCCTGTCAGGTGGGCCCAGGGTTTTTACCCCTTTCTTCTTCTACCCGACTCCTTCTCTCTCCTTCTCATCCCCTCACTTCTCCTACCCGAAAAAGGACCCTCTCTCTCTCCCCTCATGCCCTAGCCATCTCTCTCCACCAAATCCCTCTGGTTCAACTGTCAAAATCACTCCGGTCATACTGTAAGTGATTCTCCTCCGCTTCCTCTCTCTATTTCATGGATTATTTCACGTTTTTGTTGACTTTGTGATCCATGGCATGGAACCCTAGGTGAAGGAAGAGGTGTCTTCGATTTGCACTAATAGAGGGTAGTTTCTTGGTGTAATTCAACTCCTTTCAACCGGTAAATCCATCTCCCTCTTGTGATTAACTTCAAATCGGTCTATTTCAATATCTAGGTTTAAGGGTAGTTCCTCCCTCTAAATCAAATATTGATGAAATAGGCCTATCCTTTGTTGTTTTTGCTCATCATCTTGTGCAAACATTGGTCCTAGCATGTTTAGATGCACTGTGTGTTTGTGGAAAATTTGGGTGTTTGAGCTCCCTGTCATGGGCGGTCTGTCCGGCCGGCGGTCTGACCGAAGGCAACTTGGCGGTCTGACCTGCCTCATGCAGCGGTCTGATCAGCCTGATGCCGTTGGTCTGACCGGCTGTTGTCCAGCGGTCTGACCGCCCCTGATAGGCAGTGAACACCTCTTCTTCCACATATCCAAGTGCTCTCTAAATAGTTGCTAATATCCTATTATTTGCCCTTTTGGATTCAGAGATGCCTCCTCGCACTCGCCATGGCCATCAAGCTCAAGTGCAAGAATCAGGGAGCGAGCATGAGGAGTCTAGTGAAGAACAATATGCTCAAAGTAAGGAAGAAGAGCAAGAAGTGGATGAAGAATAACAAGAAGAGGAAGAGGAAAAGGCAAGTGGAGATGGTGATGGTAGTGAGAGTGAGGAGGAAGGAAGTGGAGATGACATGGAGATAGATTCCTCTATCCAGTTTGTGCTGAACATCAGGAATCCCACTCAATACATCATATTGCGACATCATGATCAGTTCAAGAGGCCTAGAGACACCACAGATCCCCGCTTTCACACAGCTTTCCAGAAGACTGTGTATCAGCAGATTTACAGAAGAAAGGCCTTTGCTGAACATAAGTGGATTTCTTGGAGGAACATGAATGAGACCCCGGAGTTTGAGAGCTTGCAGGATCTATTGAATACTGTTGGCATTGACCATATTGCTATCCTCAAGCAAGACTATGATGAAGACTTCTGTCGAAACTTGGTTTCGGCAATAAGAAACTGGGGGTAGCAGTCAAGCGCCAAACACGATGGGTTAGTAGACAAAAGGGTTTAGACAGGTTCAGGCCTTCTATAAAGAAGTAATACCCTACTCCTGTTTCGTGGATTAGATCCACCGAGTGGTTTATTGATCTCTTGATCTCTTTTTTCTTATGTCAATCTCTAAAAATCTCTCAACCTATCTATCAACCTCTCAGAAACTCTATATCCCTCAAGGGACGTCCTATCCTCCTTATATAGGCATAGAGAATAGGCTCACAAGTTGGAGACCTAATAACATACTATATAGAACTCCACAATATTCCCGACTTAGGACTATAAGCCGTTCCTTATTACATAAGGTAACGCAATATTCAAGTCCTAAGCCAATTACATAATCATGAATCATAACCTATTCCCTATAGTTTGTCGGATAAGCTAGCCGTGTGGGTATATGGTACCCATAATCTCCACAGTAGCCCCTGAGACCTTCACAATCGACGAGATAACTTTGCCTCGAACCAGAATAATACATGGCCGAGTGCCTCCTCAGCCGAGTGCTTCCATCACCGAGTGCTTCCATCATCTCTGCCTAAGTCTCCCGAGTGTTTTATCATCCAATAAAAAAGCTGTGAAGGGCTTAAAACATCTCAAAAATTATCAAGAATATATACTTAGGTGCATCGACTAGATGCACCTAATTAGGTGTAGCCCCCGACTATGTGTTTAGTTAAACAAACTAAGCATATAGTCAAGAACTATAATAATTATACTCATCCGAATGATATAAATAAATGTCTAGCCTAAGCTAAAAGCAATCATAAAAAATCATATAACACATAACCTTATAAATAAGGCATAGTGTATAATGACCCTGAGTACTGGCAAGCTCATGCTATCCGAGTCGTTATGCCCGAGTCCTCTCAGAGCAATCAACTCTCCCATCCTCAGGATTATATTGTACAAACAATAGAAAATCTGAGTTAAGAAACTCATAATAGATTTATCAATCATTCAAAGAATATGACCAAGATATTAAAGAGCCTAAGCCGTAATACTGGTTTTAATCAAAGAGCACACCAAGGTGGCAAAATAGCATTGATATAATATAAAATCAATTGCTTTGTAAAAACCAAACAGTTCCTGCAACCTATAAAAAAGTTACCAGGACAGATATAAAAAACTTTACTGTTGGTCACCTTCCAAATTGCATTGTACCAACTCCTAAAATGTTGTGTAACTGCTGTATGAAAGGATTTTGAAGGCATCGAGCAATAGATCACGCGCATATTGCCACGGCAAATCTGCTTAAGTCCCTAGAGACATGTGTCAAGCCACACCTGAATTATAGGCTGTAAGCTTCTCATGGGTCTCGGCCCAAATACGAGAAAACCTACCGATACCCTAAAAACCACTGAAGCGCCGTTGTCTTCCCCGCCGCTTCATCTTCCAAAAATTTCCCCTTTCGCGCTCCTGTTCACAAGCTCTTCCGAAGAAACCTAGAACTCGAGCGCATCCAAATCCATCCATCCAGAAACTCAAAACTCCATCAAGATTCACCGCGCGCAACCAGCTCCCAACATCTCCCCCAAGAATCCTCGCTCCCAACACCAGATTTGCCTTCCCTCAAACCACATCCATGGTAGAAGAGAGAGAAATCCCCTTTGACCAATGGGCAACGTCAGATGTGAAAGAATCAACCCTGCGGGAAATGGTGAAGGACGGAGTTCTTCCTGCCAAGGAAATCATCCGCTGGCGCCCGACATATGGCAAAGAGGTCCCAACTCCAAACACCAGTGAGATCATAGTCTTCACCCACTTCTTTTATTGCGGATCTGGTCTTCCCACTTTCGAATTCTTTCGTGGTATCCTCGATTACTACGGTCTCCAAATTTATCATCTGAACCCAAACTCCATCCTGCACATCGCTATCTTCATCCATGTGTGTGAAGCCTTCTTGGGTATCTATCCTCATTTCAACCTCTTCCGCCGCATGTTCTCTCTTAAGGCACACCCAACCAAAGATAACCCTTGTGTTGTTGGTGGCACCGGATTTCAACTCCGTGGTACTCTCCGCAAAGATTACTTTTCTCTTCCCCTGAAATCTTCTAATAAGGGCTGGCATGCGAACTGGTTCTATATCTCAAACCCAGCCCCTAGTCTGCCCAACTTCATTGGTCTCCCTCCAATCCAAAGAGCCAACTGGAACACTCTGCCAGAAGACCAAGATTGGATAGAAGCTAACAACCTCCTGGCTAAAATCCTTGAGATGAAGAATAAGGGCCTCCAAGGAGAACAGCTCACCCGGCACTTCATCAAGTGCCGACTGGCTCCTATCAAAGAGAGGTCTAAGCCAGCATTTGAATACGAAGGTCAAAGTGATCCCAATCGGGAAGACCATGAATCTTTGAATTTCCAGGTCTTGCGCGCTCGTATGTACAAAATCTTCTCTTCTGGAATTGCAGTGGACTATAGCAATAAACTACCGGTTGTTCCCTTCAATCTTCATCGACCACCTCCTCCGGTAAGTAGACTCTGCATCGTGAACAATTTTTCAACTCATCCATGTTCTTCAATGTACCTTAAGAATACTGCTTGCAGGCAAATGCTTTGATTATCTCTCAGCCATACAAAGTATTCCATGAAGATATACCAGCCCAGCCAACTACCAAAAAGCCAACTGGCGGCCCAAAAATCAAACCTCAAGCTAAAAGCAAAAGAGCTGCTGCCGTTGAAGAAACCAACAAATGAGCTTGCAAACAGAGGAAGCTGGTCGTGGATGACTCGGACGAAGAAGCCAAGGAAATCCAGACTCCAAAAGCCAACATAAGCTCTCCCAGGCCATCCATGAGATCTATCCCAAATATTAGAAAATCCAACAGGTATCCCTCACATAATCGAATTTATCTTCTCGTTGAAAAACCCGCTTGATTTCATCTTAGTCATCTTTCATCTTCTTCTGCAGAAAACCTCAAGATATAGATCCCATCGGGCAGACAAAAAATAAATCCATCCACAACACTAGAAAAACCAAAGTCTGCAGAACAAGGGTCCCAGAACCCTCTCCCGAGTGGTGACATCCCTGAGTAGGAGCCCCCGACTGCCAGTCAAGATACCCCGACTGGAAACCAGCCAGACAAGGAAAAACAAGGCCCATGCAGTCAAGATACTCTGGTTGAAGATCCAACTCCAAGGACTGGTAACCTTCAATAGTCTCAAAAACTCTTGTCTGGAACATATCTTCTGACTTCCCTCTTCATTCATCATCCTTAGAACAAACAATCGAAGAAGAGGAGATTACCCGACTGAAGTCCACAGAAGACTCAATTCCTCCAATCAAGATCGAGTGGCGAGATGCCGAAGGCAAAAAGCAAGGCATCGTATTGAACAAGCAAAAGGAAGCTGAAGAACGCGATATGCTGGTCGCCAGCCTCAATGAAGCTACTCGGCTGATGAATGTATGTATAAATTTCTCATATCTCAACCGCATAGTCTTGTGTAATCGACTGACTCAGTCTCCATAATACAGAGAATACATCGTCGCTAGCTGGCTAAGTCAGACACTCTAGAGAAGCTGGTACCTCATGTCAATTCTTTGGAAAACATCTAGCAGGATCTCAAAGAATCCAGAGAAGAAGCTGCCGCTAGAGAAGTCGTCCTTAGGGAAGAAATCAATAAGCTTCGAGATATGAACCTAGAACTTCGTGGTTTAATTGGAGGTAATAAAAACCAACTTATCTTGTTCTTGCATATCCTGTTTAGCTCTGCTAACTCCAAATCTTCATGCCGTAGCCAATATATCCGAGATTGATTCCCTCAAGGCTCAACTAAAGAAAGCAGAGACTAATAACGCCAAACTTGAGTCTGAAAAAAATAAAGCTTTAGAAGAAATTGAAGGTAACCCCTGAAACTCATACTCCTTGATCTATCTGATCTTGGTTATTTGTATAATCTGAATCATATCAAACTTGTAGCTAATAAGATTAAATCCCATTCTCAATTTGAAGTCTTTGCTGAAAAAGTCCAAAGAGCCTAAATAGTCAGGGATGATATCGCCAACGCAGCTACGCCAATATTATTAGCACTTTATGAAAACGGCCTTGGAACAAGCACTATGGATGCTGTAGAAATCTTTGATAAACTAAAAACAGCTCAAAAAAAGTACATAGAGAATATTACTGATGTTGCTGTTATGAGTGCAAGTCAAACCCTGGCGATGACGAAATCCCTCTATCTCCGAGTAGATATTAACTCTATAGGAGATGGCTTCACAGATGGCACTTCTGATGAACAAGCCTTGGAGCTAATCAGTGAAGCACAGGAGTCGGCAAAGAAAATTGCTGCTGATGTGGCTAAAAACTTTCAGGGATGTCTCTTCTGATATAATACCTCTCGTAATCTAACTTGTAAATTCTCAGTTTATTTATGTTTATGCCCTAATTTGAGTCTTCGTTTTTAAGTTCTTAAAAATTTTTGTCTGACTATCACCAAGCCTAGAATTGATTAAGCCATCAAAAAATTTTCAGTCCTTATTTACTTAACTTAAACCAGAACACTAAACAATGATAAACCAAGTATGAACCAAGTTATTATTGAAAGGACCAACCATATCCAAGCCCCATACCGCAAAAGGCCATGACAATGGGATTATTTGCAACTCTTGGGCTGGAACATGGCTTTGCCGAGCAAAGAACTGACAACCTTCACATGTGCGGACCACCTTGTCGGCATCGGAGACCGCCGTGAGCCAGAAAAAACCTTTCCTGTAAGCCTTGCCCACCAAAGTTCGTGCTGCAGCATACTGCCGTAAATTCCTGAGTGAATATCCTGCAACAGTTGTCGTCCCTCCTCAGGCATGATGCACCTTAACAAAACTCCAGATGGGCTTCTTCTGTACAACTCTGAATCAACCATGACATTACTCTGACTGCGACGTCGTACTCACTCTGCATCATCTCGGTCTTCGGGTAGCTCCTACTAAGTCAAAAATTTGATAAACGGTGCTCTCCAGTCGGCGTCGAGCATGGTGACCTGGTCTGTAGCTTCTGCATTGGCAACTGATTTCTTAGTAATAGTTGGTTCGTAGAGGTGTTCTACAAAAAGTCAGTCAGGGCTGCTTCTCGCTTTGACCCAAATTGCGCCAATTGATCTGCTGCCTCATTGTTATGCCTTAAGACGTGAGATAACTCCAAGCCGTCAAACTTGTCTTCTAGCTTGCGAACTTCTTGTCGATAGGCCGCCATATTATCATTTAAGCATGACCAATCCTTCATTACTTGGTTTACCACCAACTGGGAATCTCCTCGTACAATCATCCGACGTATGCCGAGTGACACAGCAAGTCGTAGGCCATGAAGTAAAGCTTCGTACTCGGCTACATTGTGTGAGGCCGGAAAATGAATATGAAGAACATACCGTAGCCTCTCCCCAGTCGGGGAAATCAAGACGACTCCTGCTCCTAAGCCGGTGACTCGTTTAGACCCGTCAAAATGCATGGTCCAATATTGCAGCTCCTCCCTAGGTACATCTTCTTGACGCTCGGTCCACTCGGCCACAAAGTCAGCTAAGATTTGAGATTTTATAGACGTTCTGGCTTTGAAGGTAATGTCTAGTGGCATCAATTCCAGAGCCCACTTCGCAATGCGCCCAGTAACCTCCCGGTTATGGATGACATCGCCGAGTGGAAAAGACGTGACCACTGTGACCGAGTGGCTTTAAAAATAATGGGCCAACTTCCTGACAGTTATTAAGACTCCATATAGTAATTTTTGTACCTGGGGGTAACGTGTTTTGGATCCAGCCAGCACCTCGCTAATGAAGTAGATCGGCCTTTTGACTTTTTGAGCTCATCCTTCCTCCTCTCGTTCGACGACCAAAACCGTGCTGACCACTTGGTGAGTTGCGGAAACGTAGAGCAACAAAGGTTCTTGAGGATAAGGTGACGGAAGTCTTCAAAAGCTTTCTGGGCCTCCGGGGTCCATTGAAACTCGTCCGTCTTCTTGAGCAACTTGAAAAAATGCATGCCTCATTCGCCAAGTCTAGAAACGAAGCGGCTTAGCGCCGCCATGCAACTAGTAAGCTTCTGGACGTCCTTCTGGGTACTCGGGGGCTTCATATTCCGGATAGCGTTGATCTTTTCTGGATTGGCTTCAATGTCACGATGAGACACCACAAAGCCAAGTAACTTGCCTGATGGCACACCGAAAGAGCACTTCTCCGGGTTCAACTTCATTCTGAAGGCCCGAATATTTGCGAAAGTTTCTTCTAAGTCGGTGATCAGATCTTGTTTTTTCTTGGCTTGACGACGACGTCGTTGACGTAAGCTTCCACGTTCCTCCCGAGTTGAGTCTGAAGGCATCTCTGAATTATACACTGATAAGTAGCTCCAGCATTCTTGAGGCCGAAAGGCATCATGATGTAACAATAAGCTCCGAACGGGGTAATGAATGATGTCTTCAGGCAGTCAGACTCCTTCAAGCTGATCTGATGGTATCCCGAGTAACAATCCAAGAAGCTCAGAAGCTCGCAGCCGGCTGTTGAGTCGATGACTTGATCAATACGGGGCAAACCAAAGGGATCCTTGGGACAAGACTTGTTGAGGTCGGTGTAGTCTACACACATGCGCCATTGCCCTGTCTTCTTCCGAACCAGGACCAGGTTGGCCAACTAGTCGGGGTGGTAAACTTCTTTGATAAATCCAGCCGCCAAGAGCTTGGCGAGTTATTCCTTGATAGCATCCCTTCGATCTTGGGCAAAACGGCGGAGTCATTGTTTTATAGGTTTCGCGTCCTCTTTAACATTTAATGAGTGCTCAATCACCTCTCTAGGAATACCCAACATATCAGACGGTTTCCAAGCAAATATATCTTATTGTTTTGTAGAAAGGTGATGAGCGCGCTTTCCTATTTGGGATCTAACTCGGCGCCTATTACAACAGTTTTGGAAGGATCAGAGGGATCAAGGGGAATCTTCTTTGTCTTGACGTCACCTTCTCCCAACTTGGCTATCTGTAACGCCCCGATTTTCGCCCGTCGAAAAATTTATTTTATTAAAAATCCTATTTTCAAAAATTTGGTTCTTTGAGTGTAATTAGGATTTTTGTGCCAAAAATCTCAATTGATCCGTTCCCTGGTGAACCCAGAATCTTGATCATGAGCTCATCTCCCAAAAATTAATTTCCAGTATTCGAATTTTGCAGTTCGAATTTCCACTCCTTAACGTTTCCAAAAATTCATACGGTTGAAATTTCAATTTCGGGATTTTAACCGTGTCATTAAATAATCTCCTTTCCATCCAGAGAGTCTAAAAATATTTATTTTTAGACATCGCCCACCTGACCAATATTTCCTATACGTGTGCATATTAAAATCAATATTTCTGCGCACGTATCAACAGTCATTTCCTTCCCATTCAAATATTCTGAAACATTTTTGGAATTCTACCGCCTGGCGATTATCCGTCCTTTTTCTGCACCCGTGGTTCTTTACATTTTCATTAAGTCAGGCAAGTTAATTAGGTCCATCCAACACCCGTTCAAACACATCTCTTTGCCCCATTCTATTTCCTAAGCTCCCTGTGAAACAGACGCGGTTAGGCACCGTCCCTGCAAATCAAAAATTAGGCACCGTCCCTGCAAATCAAAAATTAGGCACCGTTCTGCACAGTGCACAGTGTGCACTGAGCGTGGTTAGGCACCGTCGCCGCCTTCTCCGCCGAGCAAACAGCCATCTCTACACCCGGTCCAGTGCGCCATGGCACCACGACGAGCTCGCCGGTGTCACTCGTCTACGCCGAACGGTGTGAACCGAGCTCACCCATGCCAGGCCACTGTCTCCGCTCGACTGAGCCTCCCTGCCGACGACGACCGCCGAACAGGATCATCGGCCCCACTCGGCCGAGCCGCCTTGTCGCCGTCCGCCGGCCGTGACGGCTATAAAAGCCACCGCCCCGTCGTCGTCCTCCACAGCCTCCAATCAGCTCCCTCTCCCCTCCTGCCTCGAAGCCGCCCCTGCCGCGCGCCGTCTCCCGGCTGGCGCAGCCTCCCGGCCGCGCGCTGCCGCCCTTGCCGTGGCCGGCGCACGAGCCGACGCCGTCCCCGCCGCGCGCAGCCGCCAGCCGACGCCGCGCCAGACGCACCCGTCGTCCTCGCAGCGTCGCGCCGCAGCCGCGGCCGCTGGCCGAGCCGGCGCTAGCGCCCCGCTGCCCGCCGCGCCGCCGGCCTTCTCCAGCCCGGCCGCCGCTCCCAGCCGCCGCACCAGCCGCGTCGCCGCTTGCCGACGCCACTGCCGCCGCCCCGGCCAGGCCGCCTCCCGGCCGCGCGCCGCGTGCTGCCGCCGGTCCCAGCCGACGCCGTCGCGCGCAGCCGCCGCCGGCCGCCGCACCCCACCGCGCCGGCGCCGCCGCTCCCCCGGCCGGCCGCCCTCCTCCCACTCGGGCTTCTCGGAAGAATACAGAGAAAGAGCAAGGAGAGAGAGAAAGAAAGAAATGGGAAAGAGATAAGAAGGAAAGAGAGAAGAAAGAGATAAGAAGGAGAGAGAAGAAGAAGAAAAAAAAAAAGAAAGAAAAAGGAAAAGAGATGGGACCCACCGGTGGGCCCCACTGTTTGACTCTCTCTCCCGCGGGCTTTGACCAAAGACTCGGAAAAAGTCTAAATCGCCTCCCTCTTCTTTGTCGGGCCGAAGCCCATAAAGTCTTCCAAAAAGTCTACTTTGCCTCCCTCTCGTTATCGGGCTAAGCCCATAAAAATCCCTACGAAGTCTACATCACGCCCTCCACTTCATGGGGCCAACCGGCCTAATAATCTATCCACCAAGTCCACTTTACGTCCCTACCCGACCTCCTTCATCTCTGGGCTAAAGCCCAAGCCTTCCCATAATAAAGTCCATGATTCCTCCCTCTCAACATCACAGCCAAGGAATATTCTTGGGAATATTCCTTTCCAATTTAATAAATTCAGTTCCACATTTCAGAAAATCCATTAATCTTCCAAAATTCGTATCTCCCCAACCGTAAGTCCGTTTGACTCCGTTCAACTTCCATAATTTTTCTAAAAATGAGATCTACCCAATGGCACCATTAGTTTATAATAGTTATTATCTGCTCTATAGGGTTTTGGATGTTTTTTCTCTTTTCGATCGCGTAGTGGACGTTTCAGAAGTGCAGCGGACGTGGATTTTTCTCGAAGATTTGAAGACCAACAATAAGGCAAGCCACTCTTCGATCATATTGCTCCTAGTTTATAAAATGTGTTGATTGCAAACTTGCATGTTTAGCGTACACAATTATTTTGATCGGCCATCGGTCTACGAGCACACGACCGACGGACCAACCTATGTAGTTGCATTATTTTCCGTAGGACCTTGTTAAACTTAACCCTTGTCGCTCCACCACAGCAGTACCTCGATGCTTGCGCTCTCTGGGCGCAGGTATCCTTGTGCACCATTTGTTTATGTCAGGTTTATATATGGTTATCGATGTGGAAAAACTTGGGTTGTGAAAGGTTTATAAAACCCGACTCGGGGAGTCGGTGACTTTGAAAAATAAAAAGTTTTATGGGAGAAAACTTGCGGTGCGAATCCTCTCCTGTGTGGTTTGGTTTCGTAGTCGCGCATAAGGACCGATTCCTTTGGGTTTTACATCCGAGCATCTCACAGTACGACCACATGGGTAGAATGGGATGCCCCTAGATGAGTAACTAGCTGAAACATAGATGTCTAGCAGGTTAGCAGGTGAGGAGCACCGGTATGGTGGAGTTTACGGCAATCTCCTGTAGTGGGGATGTGTCGGGAGTCCATACGGTGGGGCCTGAGTAGATGAGGGCTTGAAATTTGGCCTGATGCTTGGTGGAGAGATTCCACCCATCTGTGGGACACGGGACATTTATGGTTTGGTTAGAGAAAGGCTTTGTCACGAACTTCCGATACCGGCCAGTATCGGTGTAAGCTTCGTGTCTTGTGGGAAAAGCGTACAGTCTCTGCAGAGGTTTATTTGAACTGTTCGAACAGCCGTGCCCACGGTCAAGGGCGAATGTGAGGTGATGCCCATAGCGTAGATTTGTTTTTAAAACTCATTTAATAAATTGGTTTGTGGAATGGGAACCGTTACCAGAGTCCTTCTTTGTGACGGACGGCCAGCCTTCGTGGTTGGGAACAGGCCTGTGTGACCTGGGGTGTCGTCTGACACCATAGGGCCGAGAGGGCCGGTTCAGGGGCCGAGATGGCCGAGCTTGGGTTGGCAGGTCGAGAGGACCGGACCCGGAGTTGTTAACCTTGAGACTTGGTTAACGGATGATGGTTGGAGAGAATGTTGGTTTATGTTTGAAAGTGAAAAGAAACTAATAAAGAAGGAAGTGCTATGAATGCTAAAATTTGACTTTCCCGCTCGAGTCGTTGCAAAGCAACTCGTGGACGGATTGAGGTGAGACGCCTCTCTCTCTCTCCGAAGGGAAAGTTACTTTGAAAACCTACACTTAGAATTTTCAAAGGAAAAGTGTTTTAAAAATGATTTGCTAAACAAACTCAGCCTGTCTTTGATGCTTGCATGTACACATTTCCTAGTGGCTTTGCTGAGTACGAAAGTACTCAATCCCCCATTGTTGTTGTTTTTCTTCTCTCGGCTTGAGTTCAGGAAGAAGTTGAAGGTTGGAGTTTCGTCCCTAAACCCAAACTACTGCCGGTGGATTTGGTGTCCTAGCTTCGCTAAGTTTCGCTGCTGCTGACTCTGATTGGTGGTTGCAACTCAGGGATTTCCCCGAAGCTGCAACGTAAAGGTATATTGTATTTATTTAAATCTTGCATTGATTCATCATGTTACCGCTGGTACCAGCATCGTTATCCTGGGACTGGTACCTGTTTTGCGGTTCCGTGGGAAAGCGGTTCGCCGTTATCCTGCGGCACGCCCTCCTCGGTGCCATTTGTACAGTGGCGCAGGGGCGGGGTGTGACACTATCTTCTTTGCTGGGATCTCGCCTTCGCCTGACATTGATGCAGCCAGTCGGACCTCCCGTTGGCCGAGTAATCTCTCATGAGTTTGGGCCATGTCGCAGCTTTCCTTGTCACAAGTGAAGGCTTGCTTGACGTCACTGCGCAAGGAGATGACTCCATTGGGACTGGGCATCTTCATCATGAGGTAGGTGTAGTGCGGGACCACCATAAACTTGGCAAGCGCAGGTCTTCCAATGATTGCATTGTAAGCTGCTTCGAAGTCGGCAACCTCAAAGCTCATGTTCTCTGTTCGGAAGTTTTCCCGAGTGCCGAAGGTGACCGGAAGGGTGATTTGCCCGAGTGGCGTAGATGACAGTCCTAGGATGTCTCCGTGGAAAGGGGCTGAACTCGGCTTCAATTCGGATCTCGGGATTTGCATCTCGTCCAAAGTTTTGGCGAAGAGGATGTTGAGGGCGCTACCGTCATCGATGAGGACACGCTTGAGCTTGACGTTGCGAACTACCAGGTCTAGTACCAGCGGATACCACCCCGGGTGAACCACTCGGTTAGGATGATCCGAGCGGTTGAACGTGATAGCCACCTCCGACCATCGTAAGTACCGTGGGACCTCGGGTTGTACTACGTTGATTTCTCTGTCGGTCAGCTTATGCTTCCTCTTCGACTCATACGCTAGCGGTCCTCCAAAAATGTGGTTTAAGTCTGCCCTATGATCTTGGAAGGGCTCCGAGCCACCGGGAGGGTCGTCCCTCTTGGTTCCTGAAGCGTCGGCTTCATCTGTCGGCTTCTGGTGTAATTGACTTGCATACTGCTCGACGAACTATTTGTAAATGAAACAATCTTTGGCCGTGTGCTTGTGATTCGGGTGATGAGTGCATTGGGCATTCATGATCGTCCTCGGAGGCTTACGCCCGAATTTGCCGATCAGCTGCTCGTTGCGGACACCTTTCTGGAACGCGGCTATAATGACGTCGTCGGTGATGTCGGGGATCTTGTTTTGCTTCTCCGAAAAATGTCGGATGTAGTCCTTCAATGACTCGTCGGGTTTCTGAATCACGTTGTAGAGATCGAAGTGGGTCCTGGGCCTTTCGAAAGTGCCCTAGAAATTAGCGATGAAGTGGTCTCGAAGCTCACTCCACGAATCAATTGAACCTCTTGGTAAGCTTGTGAGCCAGTTCCTGGCTGAGTCGGCAAGAGCAACAGGCAAGTAATTTGCCATTGCTTTGCTGTCTCCTCCTGCTGCGCGGAGGGCGAGGGTGTAAACGGTTAACCATGACTCGGGGTCGGTTTTGCCATCATACTTGTCAATCCCTGTGGGCTTGAATCCACTCGGCCAATCCATTCGACGCAAGTCTCGAGTGAACGCGGGTACTCCATCGTCGTAGTTGTCGGGTGAACTCCTTCGGTCTTCATAATAGGGCCTATTGCGCTCACGATGACGCCGGTCAAGTACCTCCCTCAAGTCACTCGGTGGGGGTCTTCGCGAGCCGCTTTTTTGGTTGGAGTTGTAGCCATAATGAATTTGATTGTGGACATGTGGCCGGCTGTGACCTCTATCATGAGAGTCGGCCGATTGATCTCGATGCTTCCATGCTGCGTAATGACGAGGGTCTTTGGACTTGGTGGGTTTCTTGCTAAGCTCGAGTCTTCGGTAGTCTTTAGATCACATCGGTGGTAGGCGGCTGCCCTCGGGTGTCTCGGCGACGGATTCGGTAGCTTTCCGGGCAGAGCCCGTGGGAACGCCGGCCGCTGTGGCTGCGACGATAGTCTTGACTTTGTCTAGAATTGGAGTTACGGCGGGGGGTGCCACTTTGATGACGGTGTCGATGAGGGTGAGAGCAACGACCGCATTCTGTTGAGGCATGAGGAAGATGTTGGCATTGTCGACTCGGGTCTGGAGTATGGCCTCGTGAGCGGAGCGCCCAGCAGCCCTCAGATCTCGTTTTCTCTTGTCGTCTTCTTCTTTCCACTTGAGCTCCTCCTCCTTGCGCTTGCGCTCCTCTTCGAACTTGGCTCGTTCCTCTTCTTCTATCCTGCAGGCCACGGCTGAGTCAGTCTCCGCTACTTTGGCCATGAGGACGTTGAAGAACATCGGAGCATAGTCGTTATCGAAGTTGGAGTCGTTGAGCTCGTTCGTGGAGATGTCGTAGAGGTCGTCAAAGTCGGAAGAGCTGGGCTAATCAGCGATCTCAGTAGATGAGCACGATCCGAGCGGTTGAATCATGACGGCAATTTCCCTAGAGTTCGGACCGCAGCATGACGATGATGAAGAAGATTCTCCTGAGCGGATCGATTCCAACTCAGAAGATAAAAGATTGTGGTAGATCTCAGCGTCATTCAGTAACCCAAACGACGCCGAGTGGTTTTCCCCTCCCGACTGGTTCATATCCGAGTCAAGGAGAGAAATCTTGCCGGAATTATCAGTGATGAAGTCGAGGCTGCCGAAGCGGAACGCCTGCCCCAGGGGGAAGGCGAAGTCATCGATGCCTGATGAAGATCCCATCGCACTAGTAGGCGAGATGAAGAAGGAAACTTGATGCAGGCCTCTACCTGGCGCGCCAACTGTAGAAACTTGGTTTCGGCAATAAGAAACTAGGGGCAGCAGTCAAGCACCAAACACGATGGGTTAGTAGAAAAAGGGGTTTAGATAGGTTCAGGCCTTCTATAAAGAAGTAATACTCTACTCCTGTTTCGGGGATTAGATCCATCGAGTGGTTTATTGATCTCTTGATCTTTTTTTTCTTATGTCGATCTCTAAAAATCTCTCAACCTATCTATCAATCTCTCAGAAACTCTATATCCCTTAAGGGACGTCTTATCCTCCTTATATAGGCATAGTGGATAGGCTCACAAGTCGGAGACCTAATAACATACCGTATAGGACTCCACAATATTCCTGACTTAGGACTATAAGCCGTTCCTTATTACACAAGGTAACACAATACTCAAGTCCTAAGCCGATTACATAATCATGAATCGTAACCTATCCCCTATAGTCAGTCGGATAAGCTAGTCGTGTGGGTATATGGTACCCATAATCTCCATAACTTAATTCGTCAGTTCTATGCTACAGTATGGGTTGCTGGAGATTATTCTGAAATAAAGTGGATGTCAGACACCCTCCAGTGCACTATCTCTAGGAGGCAGTTCCAGAGGTTGCTCAACATTCGGTTTGATTATGGGGATGATCTACATGAGGAGCACGCCCATAACCCGTTCTCCATTGATGACCTAGCACAGTTCTATGAAGATGGAGGGCAGCACACTTATGGGAAAGTTGTAGGGTTGATGAGTATTCCTAGTGTTGTGAACAGAATAGTGAGAGCCACCATCCTCCCTCGATGTGGGAATAATGATGAAATCAGGGGGGTGGCTTGGCATGTGATTGATGCCATCCTTTAGGGTCGTCAGTTTAATGTGGTGAATCTCATGATGCAAGAGATTGCTATATCGAAGGGCACTTTTGGTCAAGGTATCTACTATGCGCCCTACATCATGAAATTGATTAAAGAGAAGCTTGGGCGTGTCGGGAACAATCTTAAGGAGCACAAGCAGTACAAGCCTCGACTTCAGCTTGGCACCCCCCATGTTCCTAGGATGAGACAACCCACATTCCATCATGGAGCAAGCTCGAGCTCAGCACCTCCTCCACCACCTCCTCCTCCTCAAGTTATCGATGAGTACTTCACTCCTTCATATGCATATTTTGGGATGCCTCCACAGGACTACTTCAACCCGGTGCTTGGGGCCATCAATGCCCTAAATGATAGCATTCAGAGATTATCTACCGGGCATGAAGCCATGTATGAGGATGTTAGGGGCATAAGATCTGAGGTTGGCAGGATATCTTAGCAGATGAGTACTCTGGACCGGCGTATGACTACCTTGGAGAACTCTCATTCCTATGTATACTCTCGACGACGTGGTCCCTCCGGTCCATCTCTCTATCCTATTTCCCGTCCTCCTTCACCTCCTCAAGAGTGAAGCTTTTTGGTCCTTGATGCCAAAAGAGCGAGAAGAAAGGACTTCTTTTATCTTCTATGGGATGGGACCAGTAATAGTGAGGTTAGTTACCTCCTATCTAGTAGGCTAAGATGGTTGGGCTATATTATGTATGGGTATGGGCTATTACTCTATCTTGCGTGTTTTTATCGTTTTGTTTAACTCTTGTGAGATTTAGGCCCTTCGTGGTCTTGTAATAGCTTAGAGAATTTTTTCTTATGGATTGGATGATCCTTGGATGAACTCTATATGCTTTGATGGTTTTATGGACATCTTGTGATCTCTATGTTATGATGGATGATTATTGTCTTTGTGATATTCTTTTGTGACCATCCTATGCTTGTATGAGATTTATGTGTAGTGTTCATCCAATCCTTGTTTTATTTGTGACATGCTATGTTGAAATGTGCAAAGTATAGTGTAAACTACCTATGTCATTTGTTTGACTCTTGTGATTGTTATGCACATGTTTAGGGGGAGCTTATACTATCCTTAGCTCATTTGTGTCCTTATGATTCATGCCTATTATATATTGGTGGTGTTTGTCATCAATTACCAAAAAGGGGGAGATTGAAGCATCTAGGCCCCGTTGTTAATTTTGGTAATTAATGACAAACGCTAATTGTGGACTAACGATTCTTTTGAGTTACACATATTTGAGTTAGGATCACACAATATGAGTGCATGGATGATCACCGAGGACGTTTTTCGATGGTGCAAAGCGAAAGGATTGAAGACGGTAAAACTAGTAGTTTTATTTTAATTGATCGAGGAGTTTGGGCGATCAAAGTTGCTAGAATTTATTTATAGCTTTGCCATACTATCAAGGGGGGTAATGACCTAGTCAAACAAATGATCAAAATGCCACATTAGGTCATTTGAACTTAAGTCTTGGTTTGCATCCTTATTTTCTCCTGTTGACTATCCCTGGGTGATTTGACCAAAGTGCTTGAAACGGTCTGACCGGGCCTTTGCGCTGGTCTAACCATGGCACACTAGCCGGTCTGATCGGCCCTTCTTAGAGGTCTGACCGGCCACTTGCCGCCGGTCTGACCGGCCGGCTGGAGGCTGGATGGCCGCCTTTGGCCTGGCGATCCAGAGCCGCCAGAGCCGCAACCAGTCAGACCGAGCCGTGGGAGGTCTGACCAACCTTTTGGAATCTGGTCTGACTGGCCTCCTGATCCTAGTGCATTTAATGTAGTCCAACGGCTAGTTTTCCAGCCGTTGCGAAGTAGTCCGGTCTGACTGGCCACACAACGGCGGTCTGACCGGCAATACACAGAGTTGGTGGATTTCGTCTCTAACGACTAGTTTTGGGATTTGGGGTATAAATACCCCCCATTTGTAGCAAGGGGGTTCTCTCGGCACTTGTTTCACTTGCATACACCCCTTGCACTTCTCTCACACTCACTCGAGCTTTTGTTCATCCTTTTTTGTGATTGAGAGTGGATTAGCCAAGAGTCAAGTGCATTTGCTTTCTTGTTGAGTTAGTGTGGCACTTGATCATCTCCAAGCTGGGTCTTCGCTTATTACTCTTGGAGGTTGCCGCCTCCTAGATGGCTCGTGGAGGTGCTTGCCCGGTGACCTCTCCAAGGAGATTGTGGAGGAGGCCCGGTGCCGATTGTGAGTGGTTTGGAGTTCACCACCTTCGGAGTGAAGGAAGATCTACCCTAGTGATCGAGGCTTGGGTAGTCCTCTCCGTGGGCCAGCTCTCACCTTGCCCACCCCTTGACGAAGGGGGCATGCGGTGGCTTCGTGGTTGAGCGGTGGAGTTCGGCTCACCTCAACGGGGACATAGGAAACCGGCGAGTTTCCGAACCTCGGTGAAAAACTCCTTTATCTCTTGTCCCTTTATTTATTGCATTTACTTTTGTGCAATTTACATTCCTAGAGACATATTTGAGCCACTATCACCCTAGGTTTGCAAAACATAACTTAGTTGCTTAGTTAGATTTGTCCCTTACCAAGCCTAGCAACTTAGGTTAGTTTTGATTAGGTGTCGTTTATTTTTAATCGCCTATTCACCCCCCTATAGTCGACATCTTTGATCCTACAGCAGAATTTGGCCAAGGGGATAGGACGTCACCACCGTAACCCGATGCGCCTGTAAATAATGGCACAACTTCCTCGACGCCACAAGAACTGCGTATAGCATCTTCTGGGTTTGAGGGTATCGGGTTTTAGCGTCTCGCAGGACCTCATTGACAAAGTAGACCGGCCGCTGTACCTTTCGGTGGGGTCTGGTCCCTTTGCTAGGGGCGTCGGGCTCTCGGGGCCCAGCACTTACGGTGCCTTCTCCGACCCGCAGGGCGTCCGCGTCAGTGGCCTTGGGGTCAGGAGCCGTCGGGCCGCTCTTCCCTTCGGTGGTCACGTGGCCATCCCGAGGGGGGAGGGCATCCAACGCCTCCTGACAGGGGGGCGAAGGGCCACCCACGTACTAAGGGGGCCCGGGGCCGCCTCCCAGCACGGGGGCCTCTTCAGCCACTTTCGGCCCGGGCCTCACTGTTATGGGATGGGGGAACTACAGTTGAGGGTCTTCCTCGTCGCGCTCTACCACCAACGCTGCACTGACTACTTGCGGGGTTGCCGCCAAATAGAGCAGTAGCGGCTCCTTGGCTTTGGGGCCACTTGGACCGAGGGAGAGCTAAGGTAAGCCTTTAGCTGATCTAATGCTTGCTCTGCCTCCTCCGTCCAAACAAATGGCCCGGAGCGCTTGAGGAGCTTGAATAGGGGCAGCGCCCGCTCTCCCAACCTTGCGATGAATCTGCTCAGGGCGGCCATGCATCCCGAGACGCACTGCACATCTCTGAGCCGGCTGGGGGGGTACATCCGCTCTATTGCTGTAATCTTCTCGGGGTTGGCCTCTATGCCCTTAGCTGAGACCAGGAACCCGAGAAGCTTGCCCGCTGGAACCCCGAACACATATTTTTTGGGATTCAGCTTCATGCATGTGGAGCGGAGATTCTCGAAAGTCTCCGCTAAATCTGAGAGTAAGGTCTCATGATCATGTGTTTTTACGACCAAGTCGTCAACATATGCCTCAACATTACGCCCTATCTGATTTTTCAAAGTGATGCGAGTGGTTCGCTGAAAGGTAGGGCCTGCATTCTTTAAACCAAATGGCATGGATATATAGCAATAAGTGCCAATAGGTGTATTGAAAGCAGTTTTTTCCTCATCCTCCCTAGCCATGCGAATCTGATGATATTCTGAGTACGCATCTAGAAAACACAAAAGGTTGCACCCCGCAGTGGAGTCGACGATTTGATCTATGCGTGGCAGGGGGAAGGGATCTTTAGGGCATGCCTTGTTGAGGTCGGTGTAGTCGACGCACATCTAGAGCTTGCCGTTGGCCTTGGGGATGACAACCGGATTCGCCAGCCACTCCAGATGGACCACCTCTCGAATCAATCCAGCCTCCAGGAGCCGCGCCATCTCCTCGCGGATGAAGGCTTGCCGCTTTGGGGCCTGCCGCCGTACCTTCTGCCGGACGGGTCTCGCGTCCGGACTCACGGCCAGACGGTGCTCGATCACCTCCCTGGGGACCTCGGGCATATCTGATGGCTTCCATGCAAACACATCGGCGTTTGCCCGCAGGAAGGAGACGAGCGCGTATTCCTATTTGGCATCCAAGCTACCGCCAATCTTGGTGATCTTTGACGGATCGTCACCAAGCTGGATCTGCTTGACGGGTACCTCGTCACCCGAAGCCATCCGCTTCTTTGGGGCGAGCGAGGCTGGCGCCTCGGGCCCTTCGCCGCTGCCCTCGGGCCCGTCGACCGCCACAACGTTGTTCGCGCGCTGCTCCGCGCAAGCCAGGGCGACCCTGACGTCGTCGTGGACGGTGATAGGGCCGCTCGGGCCCGGCATCTTCAGCTGGAGGTAGGCATAGTGGGCCGCCATCATGAACTTCACCAACGCGGGCCTCCCGAGCACTGCGTTGTAGGGCAGATTGAGATCTGCCACATCGAAGTCGATCCGCTCAGTGCAAAAGTTGGAGGGCCCGCCGAAGGTGATGGGGAGCGAGATGTGCCCCAGTGGCCACATGTGGCCCGGGGTGACGCAATGATTGGCAGCGATGCTCAAGCCACATCCCCGGGGCCTTGATTACGTCAAAGGCCGCGGGGGACAAGATATTGAGGGCTATGCCACCGTCGACTAAGACGCGCCCCACTTTGACGTTGCACACGGTGGGGGAGACCACCAACGCCAAGTGTCCACCCTTGGCCAGGCAAGTGGGGTGATCGCTTTGGTCGAAGGTAAGCTTCACCTCCGACCAGCACGACCGTCGCGTCGCCTCATGGGTGGGGACGGCGGCCAGAAGCTCACGCTTCATGGCCTTGAAACTTCGATGGGAGGCGTGGGCGCACATCCCTCCGTCGACGGTGGCGATGGCGTGCTCAGGCTCCTGGAAGCCGAGCTCCGCGTCATCAGGGGCCTCGACGGGGGCCTTCTCCTTGGCCTCGTTTCATCGGTTACCGGATGAGGGCGCCGGGGCCTTGTCCTCACGATGACCCTCCTTCTGCTCCTGCTCGTACTTCTTGACGCGCTCGGCCAAGTTCTTGACCGAGCGGCAATTAGCAAGACTGTGGCGGGACGTATTGTAAACGAAGCACCATTTATCTGCCGAGCGTTCCCCGCTATCGGCACCGGCATCCTTTTGCTTGTCGCCCTTGTACAGGGTGCGCGGGGCACCTTCGACGGCGAGGACGTAGCCCTCGTCGTCGAATTAGGCCGACCTATTCTTCCTCCTCCGCTTGTCCCGCTGCTCGGCATGGGCGCCGGGCTAGGGCGCAGCTGCGGCCACTCCGGTGCTGAAGGAGTTCCAAGTCTAAGCCTCCTCCTTGCGAGCCACTCGGTCCGCGAGCTCGAAAAGCTCCATGGTGGTTTGGGGCTCCTTGGAGGCTATCTTCTCGAGCATGCGGTTGTGCCGCACGCCCCCCCTGAACGCGTAGATCGCATGAGCAGGATGCAGGGAATGGTGTTGTGCACCTAGCAGAAACGCTGGATGTACTGGCGGAGGAACTCAACGTCCCACCGCTGTACCGCGTGAAGGTCCGCCTCCTCTCCCGGGCACGGATATGTGCCCTAGAAGTTTGTGATGAACTGTTAGCACAGATCCTCCCAGGAGTGGACCGAGACGGGTGGCAGATTCATGAGACAGGCCCGCGCTTGGCCCTTAAGGGCCATGGGAAGAAGTTCGCCATGACCTGATCGTCGCCCCCCGCTGCCTCTATGGTGGTGGTGTAGATCTGGAGGAACTCGAAGGGGTTGATGCCACTGTCGTACTTCTCGGTGAGGCTGGGCCGGAATTTCAAGGGCCATCGGACATTCCGCAGACTTGCCACGAAGGCCTGACAGTCAGCGTTGTGCGACGGGGGAGCGTTGTGCGCGTGGCAGTTGCCGCTCGGCGGGTCCTTTGCCTTGAAGACGACGAGGCTGCGGTCGGCCTACGGGATGTTCCGACCATCGATGCTCGCCCGCCGGTGATCAGTTGCCGCTACGCGGTGGTGACCAAGTTTGCCACATCCTCCAACCAACATTGGATCAGGGTTTTCGGCTCTGGGGCGATGGGTGGGTGGCGCAAAAGCGCGCCTACCACCTGGAGCATGCCTTCAGCGGTGCTACCCCTGCCATAGGTGAGGCGTCGGCGTATGCCGCCATGGAGCCTTCCTTGGCAAGCCGCCGAAGAAGTCTCAGAGCCCTCGGCCTTGTTCCCGCCGCCGCCGTCCTCAGGGGGTCCGGCCCCCCGGGGATGGAGAAGACACGCTGGATTTATACAGGTTTAGGCCGCCATGGAGGCGTAATACCCTACTCCTGTGTGTGGTTCATATGTGATTGGTAAGTGGGAGAATACAAACGCTTGTTCTCTCCCTTTTTTTTGGTGCTCTCCTCCCCTCTCCCTCAGCCAGGACCTCCTTTTATATCTCAAGGGGTTACCACTCAGGCCACAGACTTAGGTTCGAGGGAAAGAGAAAATGAAAAGCACTATAGATACGAAGACGTGGGCGACGTCCTTTTCAACGCGCCAGGACGTGCACGTCCCACCATAGTACGCATTCAGCCGTCACTCCGAATGACCGGGCGGACTTTCGGCCTCCTGGGCCCTCCAAGGGGCGGCGCAACACCGAAGCGACCGAAGGAGAAAAGGGCCGGTCAAGCCCTAAGGACGGGCAAAAGGCTCGCAATAAATGTGACGGGACGGGGCATGCGCCGGGCATGCCCTACACCAATAGGCGTGTGCGCACGGCGCGCGCCGTCACATCCGCCATCACATCTCTCATGTCAGCCCACGTAGCCCTCTTGCACGCTTACCCACCGCATTGAATATGGTAGGTGGGCGCCTGCGACAGCCGCCGAGTCGACGCACGCGGGGCTGATCGTGGGAGGGGGCCTCGGGGCAGCCCGACCCCCTGTGCGGGAGGAGGGCTCGGGCAGCCCAACCTCCCTCGCAGGAGGCAGTTTCCGCTCCTCGCATGGCCCGACCCCCTTCGGGGCATGCCACGCATACTCGGGGCGGCCTCCTCCCTTTACTCGCGATACGCCCGGGCCCATATCACCGACAATAGTGGACTTCTATTTTTGTTTAGAAGGTACGAACTATTTATCGACTATATAACCCTAGGTTTTTTTTGTTACCAGTAGCAACGCATGGGCATTTTTGCTAGTATAATATGAAACGGAGGGAGTACTTTCGACATATTCTTTTCAATAGAAATTTTTATCAATTTTTGGATCATCCGATGTGCTCTGAGATTCATGCTAAGTCAATATATTTCTAAGAAGAAGATTTTCAAAAATCATTTCTCATAAACCATAGAATCTTAAATTATATACAGACATGCGTTCCAATATGTACACATGTGTTTTGTGCATGTTTATACTTCAAGTTTCCAATATGAATGCACCATGGCATCTATGTTTATTTACGACAAAACTTATTTGGATATAACATAAAATATTTAATTTTCAATTATTAAAAATTGTATATGTAGCATATTTTTGTTGATAGCAGTACAACATATTTGAAATTTTTTAAATAACTAATAAATAATATGAAATTTTATGCCATATCTATAAATAGATTTTGTCATAAATAATATCTCTCATAACAAACTCATAAATATAATGGTCTCGTTCGATAAATTTTTACCCTACAACAATATACTCCATAAATTATAAATTTATATGTTTCTTTATATCGAAAGGAAAAATAGATTTTTTGCTAGGAATTTAACATTCAGCTCATGATCAACAATCCAAACAGAAATTCAAGGGTACATAAGAAAATGAGCAAAATGAGATGCATAAAAACGATTGGGTAAAATTTAAGGGGTATATAGGGAATTTAGTCTTGCCTAAATTATGTGGGGAATCAACAGATACTGTGGCATCTTTTGTGAAAGCTATTGTTATTGAGGTGTAAGAATATTTTCTGGAACATCCTTGCAACTTTTTTTTTCAGAAAGAGGTGTACTCCATATTATGTAGAATTATGTTCAAGCAGCCGAAATATTTTTAAACTACTGGTTTAATTTGTTAATTAATTGAAAATGTGATTAAAATCAATAGGCTCAATTGGTATGTGAGAATATGCATGTTCTTGATTGTTTCTACACATAATGTAACTATTTTGTTTATGTGATACATATGAAAACACCGTGCATTGCATGTGTATGATTACTACTTATAAAAAAAAATCCTTAGGCGATTGGGGCCAACATGCTTCCTGGCAGCTGGGGATTGAACGAAAAGAGAAGCAGAGTGAAAGATCACATTATTTGATGAAAATTTTCATACAGGGAGAGAACGAGGAACAAAAAACAAGTGTGAATTAGTGTAGGTGTTTTTAACTACTTCGAACTTCTTTTCTTATTTTTTTTCACGTTACACGCACTTAATAAGAGTTTTATTTAATGTTTTTCAATAATTTAATGTATAATTTAATTTGTCTATAATCAATTAGGGTGTGTTTGCTTTCGCAAAACACACAATGCGCACGGAAAACGAAACGGTCCATTAGCACGTGATTAATTAAGTATTAGCTAATTTTTTAAAAAAAATAGATTAATTTGGTTTTTTAAGCAACTTTTGTATAGAAACTTTTTGCAAAAAAAATACATCGTTTAGTAGTTTGAAAAGCGTGCGCGCGGAAAAAAAAAGTGGTGAGTTGGGAAGATGAGGGAAAGAACTCAGCCTTAATACCAACTTAAACTAAAATTCACTGTGAAATTAATAGTACTTTAAGTTTTTAAAAATATTAGTATTTTTAATTTTTCCAACAAGTTAACATATAGATTTTAATTAATCTATAAGTATTTCTCCTTCAACCATAAATATTGCCACTTACCTTCGAAATTCCGATCAGGATATCATACGAGATGTTTAGGTTAAAGAACAATGTACGTGATTGGTGAAGATTTCATATGGCATACAATGGGAGATTGTGTACGTATGGAAAACGGAGTCGAATTTGAAAAGAGTCCAAATTTGGAAAGATCGGAGTTTGAATTGTAAGAGAAAAGTTGGATACTTATATGGGAAGGCTTCCTAGTGGATTAGGATGACTTGTACCAGTTAGATTCGTGACTTTTAGGCTATCTATCTCGGGTATAAAAAGAAAAAGGGTTGAGGCCTCTCGGTATCGATTTTGTTAGAGTTGAGTTGAGAGAAAAGTTAGGGTTCCGAGTTTAGTCGAATTTTGAGAGGAGTGTTGTTGTTGTACTTTGTAAACATGAATAGAAGCAATAAAGTTCAATCTATTTTTAAGAGTTCTTCGATTTATGTTTGTTCGAGTACGGCAGTCCACCGCGAGTGCATGGCGGTCAGACCGGTGGCTATATGCAGGTTGGACCGGCGGTAGTGTGAAGGGCGGTCAGACCAAAGGCAAGGGCGTGGTCAGACCGGGGCAATCAAGCCGGTCAGACCGATCTTTATCAGCTTTCGAGGGTAACTTTTAATTCCGCTAAAAAATTTCAGTTTTTTGTGTTCCTATCATTCACCCCCGATAGGCTTAGTTCTTGTGTTTCGATCCGACAAGAACCATCAAGGCACCAATCACAAAGTAATATGCTAAATGGGGACACTTATTTAATAAGGTGTAGATTTTTTGCAAATCAGTTAGGATGAGCCTATTTCTGTCGGTACCCTGAAGAGCTCTTGAAGTTTTTCTTTTTTAGCCTGGAGATGAGGAATGCAGAGAGCTAGACTGAAGCTGATGCATCCCACACTTGATTGTTTGGGAATAACCGTGGTATAGTTTGTTTTCCTTTTTTTTTTCCCTTTGACTACCATAACCTTTCCTGCTTTGATTTTTTGCTGTTACTGCAAATTATTTATTACTCCCTCCGTGGCTCCGTCCCAAGATATTGCAACATAGGACTAGATGAAACACACACATTTAGTAGAATGAATCTGGACAGTACACTATGGAATGAAAAAGATGATTTATTATACTATAAAATATAGTTCACACGCATATTTGTCTGTTAGACACTTCAGTCAAGAAAAGAGTAAAATAACTGAGGTTCTTCCCTACGGTCAGTTTACACATGTGCTATTATAAGCATAAAACAAGTCATGGACTATATATATATATATAGCTAGTACAATGAAATAAGTCATGGACTAAATGACTTATATGTAAGCTTCTAGTATATGTAACTACAAGAAAATGTATTACTATTTGCTCAATGCTCCGTTCATCTTTGTAAGGCTGGGTGTTATCCATATGGGAGTAGGCCAGTTCGACCAAATCTGAGGTGATACAATTTTTTTCCTGCAGCAATTTTCCAAGTCAAAAACTCCGACATCACGGCGTCCATTTTTAGTTAGCATGAGCAACGCTTCATGATCGTCAGTGAAGTAGACATGATTTGCCATGAGTTGCGGATATTCTTCTGCTCTAAGACAAACAGACTGGTTGTGACCAAGAAACAACACATGGTCTGGCAAACTGTTTATTTGCACAAGCGTATTTGTTGCCATGTCAACTTTAAAAACCTTGATTCCTTTAGTACGCATCACACGAAATATACCGCCCTCAATCTCAGGCTCATAACACAAAGGATCATCATCCCCAGCCTCCGGCTGAGCCACATCTACTGCCCTCCAAACTTGTAGCAGATCGCCCCATGGAGCTCGAATAATGTACATGCTCTCATAAATATAATGCTTCACTTGTTTCATAATTACCTTCCTTGTGATAGTGGAGGCCGTCATATCGAATGCATCGATGTCTCCAACTGTCGTCAACGCATACAACATACCATTGTGGTATACACAATCTCTATAGCGTGAGTTTGGGGGTAACCAGGTCCACTTATCATCTCCTGCTCTTGCAAAAGAAAGCTGACAGTGTGGATTGTGGATGACCACCACAATGAAGCTTTTAGTCAATGGATCAGGAAACACGAATGTCTTGTAGTATAGGTGGTCACGCAGCTCACTAGCAGTAAGGATGGGTGGCGGCTCCCCATACGGACCTCCATAATCTCTCATTCCACAATACCATCCCATCTTGTAGCTTTCGACAACACCAGTATCATTGAATATGGGCTTCACCTGCTCAATGGTGATCACCGGTGGGAGGGCGATCTGTTCTCCAGTGATCGGATTAACAAGATGAAGCTCAGATAACTCATCAGCAGTAACCACCCAACCATGTGAGGATCCAATCGGAAGTCTCTTGTGCAGCGGCGTCCCTGGGAAAGTTAACTTGAAGGCCCTCTTCTCCACGAGGCTGTAGAGACATGCAACCTTCTCTCCTGAGGATTCAGTGGTGTAGAGCAGGCAGGGAGTCTGTTGCTTGTACTGCCCCATGTCGCGCAGGCTGGTGTAGGCAGAATGCCAGTAGTGGCAAACAGAGCCCGCACGGACAAGGTCAGGGATCTCCAGGAGGGCAAAAATCTCCATTAGCATATCCTGCGGCAACTCATGTAAATTTGCCGCCTCACTTTCCATTGATGGTGGATGAACATGCTCATCTCTCCGGAATTCTTTCTGCAGGATATTTGACAATAGTTTGATGAGTAGGTGGCACAAGTTTTTTGGACGCATAGCTAGATCCCCTAAGTTGATAATCCTGGCTATGCTACATGCCTTCATTGGTACAGATTGACTGATTGAGACCCTGTTGGAAATTTGGATGGGGATTTGCGTCTGCTTCTGCTTGAATACTTGCAAAGTTGCAAAGGCTCCTCGCTCTATTTATACGGTCAGAGAAGAAAACCTACACGGTCACTGAAAAACAAGAAAAGGATCAGACTCCGAATCGGAACATCCTCGACTCAACGCGAAATCGGAGTCTACGGAAATCGTGTTCCGAATCGATGTCGATTTGTTCCCCGCAAAAAAAAAAGAATCGATGTCGATTTGCAACTGCAAAGACTGACCAGGGAGTGCTGCTAACAGATTGGCCGCCGGATCACCTCCTCGTCGTCCTCGTCGTCGTCGGCGGCGGGGAGGGTGCGGCAAGAAACCCTCCCCCCTCCCAGCTGAAGGTTGGATGCCACCTGAGACCCGGTGGCCCGCGAGCTGATGACGGCAGCGCGCAAGACGACGGTGGCGGCACGGCGACTCGGCGAGGCGTGCGGCGCCGGGAGGAGGTGGTGTGGGGAATCAGGATTCAGGAGTGCGGTGGGGTTGAACGGTGGTATCGGAATCAGCATTTTTCAGTAAAATGGGCCGCTGCCCGGTCGCTTCCCAACTTAGAAGGCCCAATACTAGGCAGCTGCCCGCACTACTGGAATTTAGTCCCACCTCGCTTACTCTGTTGGAGCGACACCAGTTTATAAACTAGTTTGGTTTGTGTGTTACGAGTTTGATTAAGATCAGATTGAGTAGAGCACCTAGATCATTGGTAGTTTGTTACCCATTCTAATTCGAAATCATTCAATTTTTTTAAAAAAAGAAATTACTTTGTTCGTTACATCAATGGATATTTGGTAATTAAATTATAGAGTAATTAAATTCTATACGTTAATTTACTAACAACTAAAAATCCTCTTGTATTTTAAACTTTTGACATTATTGATTTAAGATATTGTACTAAGATCATCCAAAACATGATAAACGACGATCACATCATCGAGGCTTAACGTGCCTAAAGCGACACGCTAGCCCCGACGATGTAGATCGTCGGGTACGAGTTCTTACCTCTGCTCTGGGGAAGCAAGAACTCGCCTGAAGTTACCTCTTGCGAGGGTTGGCGATGCGCCGAAGGTAAATTAAATAAGATTGTTTGTTGTATTGAGTTGTGAGAGAGTCTCTATGTACAAACTACTGGGATATTTATACCCGAGATTACAACATTGTCCAGATAGGACACGATCTTATCTACAACATAACAAACAAGTCTTTGCGGCAGACTCTTGCCATAGATTAGATCTAAACCTACTGATTTACAAGATACAATTGCCTAAAACCGAGCCTTATCTCTATTTGGCAACCTTCTTGAAGCTTATTCTGAGCCCAAACCAAGTCCATGTTAACTCTACTAAGTTTCTATCTCTGTCGGCCAACAAACACGTTGAATCTGTATCGGCCGATACGCCCTTTCTGCTAACACAGCCTCCAGTCCGATACGCTTGCCGAGTCCGATACAAGACTTGGTCCGACTCCAACTTAGCCCTTCTTCTCCGCATCGGTTTTCTCTTTACTCTCTGAATAGATTACGAAAATCTGTCATTAACAGCCGCCATGGAGCCTTCCTTGGCAAGCCGCCGAAGAAGTCTCGGAGCCCTCGGCCTTGTTCCCGGCGCCGCCGTCCTCAGGGGGCGCCAGGTCACGTTCCTCCACCCGCCGAGGCACTCGGTGATGCGGTGGAGATGGGGGAGCGTGGGGCCGGTGCCGAAAACTCGGGCTGTGGTCCCGCACGTCGCCGTCGATCACCTCACCATCTCCCGCCTGGCCAGGTGGGGTAACGCGCGAGACGTGCTCTCCAGCCATCTTGCTCGTCACCGGAAGCGTGGTGCGTAAGAAATGCAATGGGTTTTGAGAAACACGGACATGCCCCCTACCTGGCGCGCCAACTGTCGGGAGGTAAAACTCCTCTAGCAGGGAGCTGTGGGGTCCCTCTTTTTCGTTCGGACCAGGGGCACGGGTGAGATCTTGAGAGACGAAGAGAAGTAAACTTAGAGGGGGTCAGGCCCCCCGGGGATGGAGAAGACATGCCGGATTTATACAGGTTCAATCCGCCATGGAGGCATAATACGCTACTCCTGTGGTTCATATGTGATTGGTAAGTGGGAGAATACAAGCGCTTGTTCTCTCCCTTTTTTTTGGTGCTCTCCTCCCCTCTCCCTCAGCTAGGACCTCCTTTTATATCTCAAGGGGTTACCACTCAGGCCTCAGACTTAGGTTCAAGGGAAAGAGAAAATGAAAAGCGCTATAGATATGAAGACGTGGGCGCCGTCCTTTTCAACGCGCCAGGACGTGCACGTCCCACCATAGTACGCCTTCAGCCGTCACTCTGAATGACCGAGCGGACACCCGGTCATTCTTCCTTTTAAATGCCGAAGACTTCCGGCCTCCTGGGCCCTCCAAGGGGCGGCGTAGCACCGAAGCGACCAAAGGAGAAAAGGGCCGGTCAAACCCTAAGGACGGGCAAAAGACTCGCAATAAATGTGACGGGACGAGGCATGCGCCTGGCACGCCCTACACCGGTAGGTGTGTGCGCATGGCGCGCGCCGTCACATCCGCCATGACATCTCTCATGTCAGCCCACGTATCCCTCTAGCACGCTCACCCACTGCATTGAATACGGTAGGTGGGCGCCGGCGACAGCCGCCGAGCCGACGCACGTGGGGCTGATCGTGGGAGGGGGGCTCGGGGCAGCCCAACCCCCCGCGCGGGAGGAGGGCTCGGGCAGCCCGACTTCCCGTGCGGGAGGCAGTTGCCGCTCCTCGCATGGCCCGACCCCCTTCAGGGCATGCCACGCATACTCGGGGCGGCCTCCTCCCTTTACTCGCGATACCCCTGGGCCCATATCATCGACAATAGTGGACTTCTATTTTGTTTAGAAGGTATAAACTATTTATCGACTATATAACCCTAGGTTTTTTTGTTACCCATAGCAACGCACGGGCATTTTTGCTAGTATAATATGAAACGGAGGGGTACTTTTGACATATTCTTTTCAATAGAAATTTTTATCAATTTTTGGATCATCCGATGTGCTCTGAGATTCATGTTGCGTCAATATATTTTTAAGAAGAAGAAGATTTGCAAAAATCATTTCTCATAAACCATAGAATTTTAAATTATATACAGACATGCGTTCCAATCTGTACATGTGTTTTGTGCATGTTTATACTTCAAGTTTCCAATATGAATGCACCATGGCATCTATGTTTATTTACAACAACTTATTTGGATATAACATAAAATATTTAATTTTCAATTATTAAAAATTGTATATGCAGCATATTTTTGTTGATAGCAGTACAACATATTTGTTGTATTAGACACATCTATTTATACACTACACAAACATTTTTTTAATAACTAATAAATAATATGAAATTTTATGCCACATCTATAAATAGATTTTGTCATAAATAATATCTCTCATAACAAGCTCATAAATATAATGGTCTCATACGATAATTTTTTACCCTACAACAATATACTCCATAAATTATAAATTTATATGTTTCTTTACATCGAAAGGCAAATTTTAACATTCAGCTCATGATCAACTATCCAAACAGAAATTCAAGGGTACAAAAGGAAATGAGCAAAATGAGATGCATAAAAATGATTGGGTAAAATTTAAGAGGTAAATAGGGAATTTAGTCATGCCTAAATTATGTGGGGAATCAACAGATACTGTGGCATCTTTTGTGAAAGCTATTGTTATTGAGGTGTAAGAATATTTTCTGGAACAAGACTTTGTAGTCCTTGCAATTTTTTTTTCAGAAAAAGGTGTACTCCATATTATGTAGAATTATGTTCAACCAGGTGAAATATTTTTAAACTACTGGTTTAATTTGTTAGTTAATTGAAAATGTGATTAAAATCAATTGGCTCAATTGGTATGTGAGAATATGCATGTTCTTGATTGTTTCTACACATAATGTAACTTATGTGATACATATGAAAACACCGTGCGTTGCATGTGTATGATTACTACTTATAAAAAAATCCATAGGCGATTGGGGCCAACATGCTTCCTGCCGGTTGGGGATTGAACGAAAAGGGAAGCAGAGTGAAAGATCACATTATTTGATGAAAATTTTCATACAGGAAGAGAACGAGAAACAAAAAAAACAATAGTGAATTAGTGTAGGTGTTTTTCATTACTTCGAACTCCTTTTCTTATATTTTTTTCACGTTACACGCACTTAATAAGAGTTTTATTTAATGTTTTTAATAATTTAATGTATAATTTAATTTGTCTATAATCAACTAATACCAACTTAAACAGAAATTCACTGTGAAATTAATAATACTTTAAGTTTTTAAAAATATTAGTATTTTTAATTTTTCCAACAAGTTAACATATAGAATTTAATTAATCTATAAGTATTTCTCCTTCAGCCATAAATATTGCCACTTACCTTCGAAATTCCGATCATCACAAATTTCTTAAATATTAAGCTCAAAAGCACACAAAAAAGAATCAACAAATTTGGCTCGAAAATCACTATCATAATCTCCCTCCATTTTTAAATATTTGTCAGCTTGATTCTTACTATTTCAAATTTTATCATGAATAACTCTTAAAAGGTTAGTCTACAATAAATGAAAGTTTCATATAGTTATGTTTACCATACAAAACACTTTAATAATGTATCATTTTCTAAAATATTTTTCTTTTTTACAGAAAAGATAAAATTGATTGTTGGAATTTTAAAGTTTTGTCCGAATCATTTGTCCAAAGTGATAGGGAGAACAAAAATATTTTTAGCATGCACTACATTTTAATAATATATCATTTTTGTAAATCAACGGCGTCATATATTAAAAGACGAAGAGAGTAAAATCGAGCTGATTATTGAGAAAATTAATGTATCAGCGGTGAAACTCATATAAATTACTCTCTCCGTTTCATATTATAAAATACTTTTACTTTGGTAACATGGATAAATCTCAGACATCAATTTTTAATCATACGATAGTTTTAGGTTTGTACTACATATAAGATATGAACTATATATTTTCCCAACCTAATCGCTAGGGCGAGCTCATCGAGGGGTGGCCATCATGGATTTTTGAGTTCGCCAGCCTCGAGAAAATGAAATCATTGCTTCGTGTTGCTCATCTTACCATACATTTTAATGGATTTATATGTAAAAATAAAGAGTGGTATTTACAAAAAAAAAGTTATGGAGTCAGTGACCCCACAGCCCCTGTATGTAGTTCTGCCATTGATAGGAAAGCAAAGGGACGAGAAGAATGTAGACTTTGCCAAAGTCTATAAGACATGTCAATAAATTCTTCCCAAAAAATTGTTGTTTGATTCGTGTGTGGGTGTGTCTTGATGTCTCGGAAGAGTGTTGCCGGTGATGGATCGGGAGTCAACTTGGAAGAAGATGACGTCTGGACGATCAGGATATCATACGGGATGTTTAGGTTAAAGAACAATGTACGTGATTGGTGAAGATTTCATACGGCATACAATGGGAGATTGTGTACGTATGGAAAACGGAGTCGAATTTGAAAGGAGTCCAAATTTAGAAAGATCGGAGTTTGAATTGTAAGAGAAAAGTTGGATACTTATATGGGAAGGCTTCCTAGTGGATTAGGATGACTTGTACCAGTTAGATTCGTGACTTTTAGGCTATCTATCTCGGGTATAAAAAGTAAAAGGGTTGAGGCCTCTCGGTATCGATTTTGTTAGAGTTGAGTTGAGAGAAAAGTTAGGGTTTCGACTTTAGTCGAATTTTGAGAGGAGTGTTGTTGTTGTACTTTGTAAACATGAATAGAAGCAATAAAATTCAATCTATTTTCAAGAGTTCTTTGATTTATGTTTGCTCGAGTACGGCAGTCCACCACGAGTCCACGGCGGTTAGACCGGTGGCTATATGCAGGTTGGACCG
Source organism: Oryza officinalis (assembly GCA_008326285.1). Lineage (NCBI taxonomy): Eukaryota > Viridiplantae > Streptophyta > Magnoliopsida > Poales > Poaceae > Oryza > Oryza officinalis. Next base: position 32,184,356 of record BDMV01000011.1, on the reverse strand, counting down.
GCGGTAGTGTGAAGGGCGGTCAGACCGAAGGCAAGGGCGTGGTCAGACCGGGGCAATCAAGCTGGTCAAACCGATCTTTATCAGCTTTCGAGGGTAACTTTTAATTCCGCTAAAAATTTTCAGTTTTTGGTGTTCCTATCATTCACCCCCGATAGGCTTAGTTCTTGTGTTTCGATCCGACAAGCACCATCAAGGCACCAATCACAAAGTAATATGCTAAATAGGGACACTTATTTAATAAGGTGTAGATTTTTTGCAAATCAGTTAGGATGAGCCTATTTTTGTCGGTACCCTGAAGAGCTCTTGAAGTTTTCCATTTTTAGCTTGGAGATGAGGAATGCAGAACGCTAGACTGAAGCTGATGCATCCCACACTTGATTGTTTGGGAATAAACGTGGTATAGTTTGTTTTCCTTTTTTTTCCCTTTGACTACCATAACCTTTCCTGCTTTGATTTTTTGGTGTTGCTGCAAATTATTTATTGCTCCCTCCGTGGCTCCGTCCCAAGATATTGCAACTTAGGACTAGATAAAGAGGGATGCTAGAGCACGGGATACCGTCCAAACGGGATACTTTACAAAGGCTGACATCATCCCACATATTTGTTTTCTCCTTGCAAGTCTAGCGTTATCTTGCCCCTACTCCGTGTGCTCGCACCCTCGCGCCTTGAGCTAACGCCCGCGGTGACATAGGCAGCAATGCTGGAAATAACAGCAGGGGACAAGGGTTGAGCCAAGGGGAAGGAAGATGAGGAGAGGAAGCGTTGATACTTGATACTTTGCAAGTACCAGCCTTGGCCCTGGTACCTAAGGCATCAAGTCTGATACGTGGAAGTACCAACCATGATACCCAGGTACCAGGTCTGATACCTAGGTATCAGCCGTGATATCACAGGTACCAGGCATGATACCTATAGGTACCGGGTCTGATACCACAGGTATCAGGCATGATACCTATGGGTATCGGATGCTGATGATACATCGTAGACGTACCTACACACACTCCTACGAGGAGCATGATGGCTCACCATCACGTCATTGCCAATGCAAGCTCTAGATCCAGAAGCTTCATTGGTCGTGCCCCTTCATCACCATTGATAATGCGCCTACAAGGAGGAGGCTGAGGAGCACACGCTAGGCATCATCCTTCCCGACGGCCTCGCTTCTTCCTAGTTGCCCCTGGTCATCATGGGAGCTAGATCCAGCGGGTGCCACCATGCCTCAAAAGCATGAGATGGAGGAGAAGGCCATGAGACTGGTGTTGCCCACGCACCCTTGTTGCTGACGTGCACTTGCCTTGGATCTAGCAGTAAGGAGGACCTAGGACTATAGATCTTTTTGAGGGGCTGCTCCATTGCCGCCATGTCTACATAGAGAAGCTCTTTGCGAAGAGGAGGGGGAGGGGAAAAGGAGGGGCAAAAGAGAAGAGGCGGAGGAGGAGGATAACAAAGGCTCTGGAAGAGAAAGAAAAAAAGGAACGGATAAGACTGAAACATTATCCATTTATCCCGTCTCTACGGGATACTGTAGAGTAGTTTTTCTACTAGATGAAACACACACATTTAGTAGAATGAACCTGGACAGTACACTATGGAATGAAAAAGATGATTTATTATACTATAAAATATAGTTCACACGCATATTCGTCTGTTAGGCACTTCAGTTAAGAAAAGAGTAAAATAACTGAGGTTCTTCCCTATGGTCAGTTTACACATGTGCTATTATAAGCATGAAACAAATCATGGACTATATATATATATATATAGCTAGTACAATGAAATAAGTCATGGACTAAATGACTTATATGTAAGCTTCTAGTATATGTAACTACATGAAAATGTATTACTATTTGCTCAATGCTCCGTTCATCTTTGTAAGGCTGGGTGTTATCCATATGGGAGTAGGCCAGTTCGACCAAATCTGAGGTGATACAATTTTCTTCCTGCAGCAATTTTCCAAGTCAAAAACTCCGACATCACGGTGTCCATTTTTAGTTAGCATGAGCAACTCCTCATCATCGTCAGTGAAGTAGACATGATTTGCCATGAGTTGCGGATATTCTTCTGCTCTAAGACAAACAGACTGGTTGTGACCAAGAAACAACACATAGTCTGGCAAACTGTTTATTTGCACAAGCTTATTTGTTGCCATGTCAACTTTAAAAACCTTGATTCCTTTAGTACGCATCACACGAAATATACCGCCCTCAATCTCAGGCTCATAACACAAAGGATCATCATCCCCAGCCTCCGGCTGAGCCACATCTACTGCCCTCCACACTTGTAGCAGATCGCCCCATGGAGCTCGAATAATGTACATGCTCTCATAAATATAATGCTTCACATGTTTCATAATTACCTTCCTTGTGATAGTGGAGGCCGTCATATCGAATGCATCGATGTCTCCAACTGTCGTCAACGCATACAACATACCATTGTGGTATACACAATCTCTATAGCGTGAGTTTGGGGGTAACCAGGTCCACTTATCATCTCTTGCCCTTGCAAAAGAAAGCTGACAGTGTGGATTGTGGATGACCACCACAATGAAGCTTTTAGTCAATGGATCAGGAAACACGAATGCCTTGTAGTATAGGTGGTCACGCAGCTCACTAGCAGTAAGGATGGGTGGCGGCTCCCCATACGGACCTCCATAATCTCTCATTCCACAATACCATCCCATCTTGTAGCTTTGGACAACACCAGTATCATTGAATATGGGCTTCACATGCTCAATGGTGATCACCGGTGGGAGGGCGATCTGTTCTCCGGTGATCGGATTAACAAGATGAAGCTCAGATAACTCATCAGCAGTAACCACCCAACCATGTGAGGATCCAATCGGAAGTCTCTTGTGCAGCGGCGTCCCTGGGAAAGTTAACTTGAAGGCCCTCTTCTCCACGAGGCTGTAGAGACATGCAACCTTCTCTCCTGAGGATTCAGTGGTGTAGAGCAGGCAGGGAGTCTGTTGCTTGTACTGCCCCATGTCGCGCAGGCTGATGTAGGCAGAATGCCAAGAGTGGCAAACAGAGCCTGCACGGACAAGGTCAGGGATCTCCAGTAGGGCAAAAATCTCCATCAGCATATCCTTCGGCAACTCTTGTAAATTTGCCGCCTCGCTTTCCATTGATGGTCGATGAACATGCTCATACTTTCCGGATTCTGTCTGCAGGATATCTGATAAGAGTCTGATGAGCAGTTGGCACAATTTTTTCGGCCGCATAACTAGATCCCCTAAGTTGATAATCCTGGCTATGCTACAGGCCTCCATTGGTGCAGATTGAGCCCCTCTTGGAAGGTGAATTGCGTCTGCTTCTGCTTGAATACTTGCAAAGTTCTAAAGGCTCCTAACTCTACTTATACACCTCATGTCTGGGAAGAAAACCGACACGGTGACTGAAAAACAAGAAAAGATCGGACTCTGAATCGATCGGAACCTCCGACTGCACGCGAAATCGGAGTCTGGGGAAATCGTATTCCGAATTGATGTCTGCAAAGATTGAACATGGAGTGCTAACCGGCCGGCGGCGGTGTGGCTCGAGGAAGAGATTGCGAAGATTGAACGTCGAATCCCCGGAGGCTCTGGGCAGCCGTTCCTCGTCGGTGGCGGCGGCAAGGAACCCTCCCCAGTCCCAGCTGAAGGTTCGGTGGTGCCGGCCGCGCGCGGCGGTGGCTCCGGGATTCCGGGTGTCGCGTGAGCTGATGACTCGAAGAAGAGCAGCGCCCAAGACGGCGGCGCGGCGCGGCCCTGGGAAAAATGGGAGGATATTTTTTTATTTCAAGAAAAAGGGAAAAAAAACTGAACGTCTGATTGATATATCCAACGCCCGTCCCCTTCGGGGTATGATATGCCGTAATTCCTTAGTCGGGATGGCTAAATAACTACTACTACTTTCGACAGATTCTTTTCAATAGAAATTTTTGTCAATTTTTGGATCACCCGATGTGCTGTGAGATTCATGCTGCGTCAATATACTTCTAAGAAGAAGAAGATTTTAAAAATCATAATCTTATTTCTCATAAACCATAGAATCTTAAATTATATGCAGACATGTGTTCCAATCTGTACACATGTGTTTTGTGCATGTTTATACTTCAAGTTGCCAATATGAATGCACCATGGCATCTATGTTTCGGCTTCAGGAATTAAGAGGAAGCCAAGCAGCAAAAGGGCCTCCTGACTTCTTTACACAGAATTCCTTGTATACTCTTGAATTTTTATCTAATTCTTTATATGCACCTCAGTTTTGCTCATTCTATTATGTACTCTCAAAAATTTTAGTTTGGATCCCTTTCTTGTCCTTTTCGTTAGTTGACCGAGTTGACCATTAAATTCATATGAAAAAGTCAGTTTTTTCCTTTGCTACGAAGAAACATAAATTTATGGAGTATATTATTGGAGGGCAGAAATTTATTGTTAGTATTTATGATTATGTTAAGCGAGATATTATTTACAACAAAATTTATTTAGATATAACATAAAATATTTAATTTTCAATTATTAAAAATAGTATATGTAGCATATTTTTGTTGATAGTAGTACAACATATTCTTTTGTACTAGACACATCTATTTATACACTAACAAACATTTTTTAATAACTAATAAATAATATGAAATTTTTATGTCATATCTATAAATAGATTTTGTCATAAATAATATTTCGTATAACAAACTTATAAATATAATGGTCTTATACGAGAAATTTCTACCATACAACAATATGCTCCATAAATTTATATGTTTCTTTATATCGAAAGGCAAAGTAGCTTTTTTTATAGAAATTTATCATTCAGCTCACGATCAACTATCCAAACAGAAATTCAAGGGTACATAAGGGAATGAGCAAAACTCGGATGCATAAAAGTGATTGGGTAAAATTTAAGGGGTATATCTGGAATTTAGTCTTGTCTAAATTATGTGGGGAATCAACCGATACTGACATCTTCTGTGAAAGCTATTGTTATTGAGGTGTAAGAATATTTTCTGAAACAAGACTTTGTAGTCCTTGCAACTTTTTTTCAGAAAAAGGTGTACTCCATATTATGTAATATTATGTTGAAGCAGCCGAAATATTTTTAAACTACTGGTTTAATTTGTTAATTAATTGAAAATGTGATTAAAATCAATTGGCTCAATTGGTATGTGACAATATGCATGTTCTTGATTGTTTCTACACATAATGTAACTATGTTGTTTATGTGATACATATAAAAACACCGTGCGTTGCATGTGTATGATTACTACTTATAAAAAAAATCCTTAGGCAATTGGGGCCAACATGCTTCCTGGCGGCTGGGGATTGAACGAAAAGAGAAGCAGAGTGAAAGATCACATTATTTGATAAAAATTTTCATACAGGGAGATAATGAGGAACAAAAAACAAGTGTGAATTTGTGTAGGTGTTTTTAATTACTTCGAACTCCTTTTCTTTTTTTTTTTCACGTTACACGCACTTAATAAGAGTTTTATTTAATGTTTTTCAATAATTTAATGTATAATTTAATTTGTCTATAATCAATTAATACCAACTTAAACTAAAATTCACTGTGAAATTAATAGTACTTTAAATTTTTAAAAATATTAGTATTTTTAATTTTTCCAACAAGTTAACATATAGAATTTAATTAATCTATAAGTATTTCTCCTTCAACCATAAATATTGCCAGTTACCTTCGAAATTCCGATCATCACAAATTTCTGAAATATTAGGCTCAAAAGCACACAAAAAAGCATCAACAAATTTGGCTCGAAAATCACTATCATAATCTCCCTCCATTTTTAAATATTTGTCAGCTTGATTCTTGCTATTTCAACTTTTATCATGAATAACTCTTAAAAGGTTAGTCTACAATAAATGAGAGTTTCATAGTTATCTTTACCATGCAAAACACTTTAATAATGTATCATTTTCTAAAATATTTTTCCTTTTTACAAAAAAAGATAAAATTGATTGTTGGAATTTTAAAGTTTTGTCCGAATCATTTGTCCAAAGTGATAGGGAGAACAAAAATATTTTTAGAATGCACTACATTTTAATAATATATCATTTTTGTAAATCAACGGCGTCATATATTAAAAGACGAAGAGAGTAAAATCGAGCTGATTATTGAGAAAATTAATGTATCAGCGGTGAAACTCATATAAATAACTCTCTCCGTTTCATATTATAAAATACTTTGACTTTGGTAACATGGATAAATCTCAGATATCAATTTTTAATGAGTTTTTTAAGAAATAATATTGTTTAAGTGGAAAATCGCAAAACTAGTGGGCCTTTGCAGAAAATCGCGGAAATGTGGGCCTGTCGAATGGGGGGGAAACGATAGCCCGACGTGTCGAATAGGGGCCCATCGACCGGACCTGTCGACTTGCGGCAGATCGATAGGGGGCCTGTCGAACTCCCGCAGTTCGACAGGGCCCACCACCCGCACGGCCCAGCTCCTGTCGAACAACGGGCGAGCGACAGCGACACACGCCGCGCCTGTCGACCAGCGGCAGGTCGACACGTGCGGCCCACCGCCCCTGTCGGCCTACGGGCGTTCGACAGGCCCCTTTAGCTTCTGGACCACTTCGCTGCTGCTGCCTTCCTTCCTCACTTCGCTGCTTTGCTGCTTGCTGCTGTTGCTGCTGCTGCTGCGAGTGCTGCTGCAGCTGCTGCTGCCTGCTGCGTGCTGCTGCCTTCTCCTTCCTCACTCGCTGCTGCTTGCTGCTGCTGGGAGCAGTTGTTTTCTCCCGAGTGCGAAGGTTGTTGTCGCGTCCACCGCCGGTGCTTGCTGCCGTGGCGTGTCATCGTCGCGAAGGTAGCAGCACTAGAAGGAAAGAGAAGGTGACGCCCAAAAGCAGCTGCGGTGGTTAAGGTATAATTAATCCCTATGTTAAGTTGTAAATATCAATGCTATTACGAGACTTGTTATTTGTTATTTCGATGCTAGTACGTATAATGTGTAAATCGTTAGACATTGTTGAATGTTAGTATATATAATGTGTGAACCATTTGTCGTTGTTTAATGTTAGTATATACAGTTATTTAGTTGTATGTTGTAAATAATTTAAAGTTAGTATATGTTTGCTGAGGTGATTAGCAATTTCGTAATGTTGAGCAATTTGATGTTATATTTAAGTAGTCAAAATTAGTGCAGGGCTGTGTCATTCGGCTGAAGGGAATAATTACGCGGTTTGAAAGGAGACGTGCGCAAGTATGCAGGAAAGAGGAACGACAGCGAAGGTATAAATTTGTAATCCCTTAGGACGGCGGTAATTTTTTTGGTTAATCATTGTTGGATGTTAGTACAGGTATTATACGTTTATTATTAGTTAAAATCGAATGGAGGTATTATACGTTTATTATTAGTTAAAATCGAATGGAACTTATATTGAAGTAACGAGATATAGTTGGAAATACGTTACAGCAATAATGTAAGCATAGAGCATGCGACACTTTATGGGTAGTCAGGTGATATGCCCGTTCGGGTAAGCGTATTAATAGCAATTGGCATGCTATTTCAGGATGTCAGGTGATATGCCCGTTCGGGTGTATTATGGTGACGCTCCAATACAACTTTGTGATAGCGGGGTCGATTTGACCGTATATGCATTCGTTGATACTACCCTAAATACACCAGGCCAGTTGGTTTTGAACGACGTGCTAGGGTGGCTGCATAATATGTTCGGGATAGATCCTTTGATGGAGAAATTAATCATAAAAGCCGTGTGGCCAGTAAGGGGTGAATACAGATGGCAGTGGAGGGTAGTAGACCTTGCATCTACCGGGAGTTGGAGAAAATTTGTGGCTAAAGTAAGAGAGAAAAGTTATAGCCTGGCAATATTGGTGCAAAAGAAAACAGATGTTGTTGGAACCGGCGAGACCAGCCGCACGGAGGTGGATCAAACTCATATCGTGGAAGAGATTAATATTTACAGGAGTGGGCAAGAGGATGCAGTGGAGGAGGTTACTGCACCGGTAGATTTAGTTGTGCCCGGTGGCAATCGTCCGCCTAACGAGTTGGATGACGATGAGCCGGACTCACCTTTGGCTGTTGATGCTGCGGAGGAGAACGATGCGGTAGTGGAAGAAATGGAACTGAAGAACGAGGAATATATTTCGTTCGTGATGGAAGGGCAAGATACAGCACAGTGGGACGAGGAAGCCAACGTACCTGAAGATTGGACGACCATATCGATGAGCCGTCTAGGGGTTAACGATGGTTTAGATGCCCACTGGCGATATGATTGTAAGAAGGTGCAAGTTGGACAGATGTTTCACGACAAAGGGCACCTACAAGACGCAGTGAAGAGGTGGGCTTTTCTGCAGAAGCGGGAGTTCAGGGTGAAGGTTTCAAATCGGACGACGTATGACGTGAAGTGCACGAAGCCCGGATGCCCTTGGAGAGTGCATGGTTACAAGCCACAACATGACAACTTATGGGTAGCTTCAAGGGTTGAGAAGCATACATGTTTGTTAGACAAGACCCCTTTGGTACACAGGAACATGACGGCTACATTCGTGGCACAAATGGTTTATTCGAAGGTTGTTAAAAAAACCTCTTTGTCGCCGTTCACAATAATGCATGACGTGGAGAAAGAGTACGGGTATGAGATATCGTACGACAAGGCTTGGAGGGGTAAGCAGAAAGCACTGGAGATGAGATTTGGAAGTTACGAAGATTCATACCACAACCTTCCCCCACTTTTGGAGGTGTTGCAGGCCAGAAACCTGGGCACACATATGGCTATTCTCGATGAGGTTAATGACAATGGGAAAAACGTCCTTCGTCGTGCATTTTGGTCATTTGGGTGCATGATAGAGGCCTTCCGAAATTACATTCCGTTGCTATGTGTTGATGGTACTTTTATGACAGGCAAGTATAGGAGAACTATTTTAACCGCAATCGGAGTCGACGCTGATAGCCATCTCGTCCCCGTTGCTTTCGCTTTTGTTGAAAGCGAGAACACATCGAGCTGGCTATGGTTCCTGTGTCACATTAAAAGGTGTGTTGTTCAAAACAGACCAAATGTGTGTGTTCTGCATGATCGACATGCCGGCATTCTATCAGCGGTGCAGCAGCTAAAGGAACATGTAACAGAGGAGGTTTCCTGGACAGATTTGCATAGCAGATGGTGTATGCGACATCTCGGTGCAAATTTTTACAGACAATTCAGGAGTAAGAGGTTAATGGACCTGTTCAAAAAGTTGTGCAAGCAGAATCAGCAAAGAAAGTTCGACGCCATATGGGAACAGCTGGATTGGCTGACCACTACTCACATGCAAGAGGTTCGAAAAAAACCAGTTGTTGCCCGACAAGACGAGCCGGAAGGCCTGGATCCCGTCTCAAACGAATCACCATCTGTCACTCGATGTAGGAAGCGGGGGAGGGCTACAAAGTGTTTCACTGACTGGATAGAGCATGAGCCAAGGGAAAAGTGGTCATTGTTGTACGACACCAATGGTTCACGGTATGGTGTGATGACAACAAACCTTGCTGAAGTGTACAACTGGGTGATGAAAAATACACGTCCTTTACCACTTATTGCTATCCTGGAGGGCATCACAAGGGGTACACAGAAGTATCTTTGTAAAAGATACGCCATGGCTAGTCTTAACCTTGCCAATCCTAATGTAAGGTATAGCCCCGCTATCACACTGTACATGGAGGAGAAAAGCAATAAGGGCAGAATGCACAGGGTCTGGCCTGCTGGGAATAGGGAGTTGTTGTTTGAGGTACGTCTGCGTGACAAGAGTGGTGTCAGTATTGGGAGTACGGACATCACATTGGAGTGCACGTTGTGGCCAGACTATCGTTCTTGCAAATGCAACTGCAACAAGCCTTTGCTTCGACATCTGCCATGCTCTCATGTTCTTGCCGCTTCCGCAAAAGGTGGTGTCGATGCGAACATATTCGTCTCGCCTTACTTTACTAAGGAAGCATGGGAGAAGACTTGGCGCGGTGAATTGCGTGGTTGGCATGCGGTGTGTGAATTCACTCGCCCACCCCCAGGGGAAGCCAACTGGGTTCCTGACGCAAATTTGCTGGTTGGCACGAAGGGGTGTCGCAAGAGCCGTCGAATCAAGAACCACATGGATGAAGCTGAAATGAACACCGGTTCACAGCGTTCAAAGGCCTGCATTGTATGCGGCGGAGACCATAGCCGTAAAGATTGCAGCATGTACAACGTAGGCAAAGATGCAGAAGGTGGCGATATTCGGCGTGTTCCAGGGCGGAGGTCGACTTCGAGAAATAATCCTTAGTTATTCGTCTTGTCATATTTATATTTACCAGTTGTAGAGTGCGTTCACTTGAACTTGTTAGTATTTAACCTGTACGATGATACTATCGCGTTGCATAACTTTTTCACGCTCATTTTTTTATTTTCTGGCTTGTAATATTTATATGTACCAGCATCGCAGCGTTGCATAACATTTTATTCATTTAAAGTTTTGCAGTGTGTCCACATCAGTTTATCAGTATTTGACTTCTGCTATTAAAATTTCGCTTTGCATAAATATGCACGCTCATTTTGCCATTTTTAATTCATTTCTGATGCTCACGACACTGATAATCATGCATTTTGCAGATATGGCTGGCAGGGATGACGTATCGCTGATCGACGAGGTGATCGATAAACATCACCATTCGAGACGACTGAGTCAGGGGACGTTCTGCAACGTGCTGAAGATGCAGGGACCAGATCAGTATTGGCGTATCGATCCTCGTTGGGTTCCAAGGTATGCGAAAAACCATTTGTCACCTCGTGCTGTCATTTAAATTTTGTCGCATTGCTAATTATTTCTTTTTGACATGTAACAGGTTGAGAGCCGCTGGGTTGTTGACCTTCGCACGCTTGGTTGAGCCTTCACGTGGAAGGTCACCCCGTATCAACATCGATGCGGCCTTGCTGAGTGTTTTGGTGGATAGATGGAGGCCAGAGACACACACCTTTCACCTGACAGTTGGAGAGATGGCACCCACTCTGCAGGATGTGTCATTTTTGTTGGGTCTACCAATAGCGGGTGCAGCGGTTGGCCCGACACTGGTCCATGCTGGATGGGCGGATGATCTGTTGGCCAGTTTTGGTGGAGTGGTGACTGCTCCGCTGGAGGATCTCACAGATGGGCATGGGCCCACGAGGAGTTGGTTGCACCAGTTCCACCAGGAGGTGTTCCCAGAGGATCAGGAGGACTGGGTAGTGCGTCGACACTTACTCGCGTACCTACTGTGGTTGTTTGGGTGGGTGATGTTCACGGGGACTCACGCTGACTCCGTGGACAAGCACTTCATCCACTACACGGAGCAGATCGCCGAGCTACCTGTTGAGGAGATTCCGCAGTACAGTTGGGGGTCGGCTGTTCTTGCGGCGACGTACACTGGTCTATGCGATGCTTGCAACAGGAACGGCAAGGCCAGTTCTCTGACAGGATGCCCTCTGCTTCTAATGTTATGGGCGCATGAGCGCTTTGACATTGGAAGGCCACAGCTGGAGTCGTACGCAAGTTACGGCGTCGATGAGATGTACAAGTCTGGACTTGAAGACATCGACGATCGTCCCACCATGGGATCGCTGTGGACACACCGCGAGGTAAATTGTACATTGCAATGCATTTTTCATAGCACTTTCTTATTTTGCGTTTTATCTCGATTTACGGGCACTAATCACATATTTCATGTTTTTTGCAGCCGAGGTGGGTGAGCGGAACGACACGTCGCGTGTACACACAGTTCGTGGCGGACTTCGAACAGCTTACGCCCGACCGGGTTCGATGAACCCCGTACACGCATCGCGATGTCGTCGAGCGGGCACCGCACGGTCTTGCGGAGCTCTGCACGCGCGACGCAGAGCTCTGGAGGACCACTTGTCACCTCATGCTGGACATACACGTCGAGCCGTACCACGTGCAAAGGGTACTTAAACAGCTCGGCATGTACCAAGACTACCCTCCGAGAGATGGACGATCTCTAGCTGTTAGCCTCCACAAGTAAGTACTTGTCCGACAATGTTATAGACAAGTAGTGTGTTTTACCCCATTGTATATGTTTCTTACGTGCTTATTACATTGTATGCAGGTACACCCGGAAGGGACTCGGTCTGTCCCACGAGGGGACCATTGTTCGGACGATCGCGCCAACGGTTGCGGAGTGGGAACATGCGGCGGAGCACTTGGTTCTCCAAACACCTCCAGACGACGGAGCTTCGTACGGACAGTACCTTCGTTGGTACCGTAGTGTTACGCGTTGGAGGTGTTTCCCGCCACAAGGGGAAACGTCTGTCCCTCACCAGGCGTCGATCACGGACACGTTTGCCCCACAACCTCGAGCTGCGTACAACTCAATGGTATGTCGTTGCTTTCGTTCATTATCGTTACATGTGGAACACGTTCAATTGTTCTAACGCCCTTGCCTATTCATTCAATAGGCCGAGTTTGTGGAACAGGTTAACGCTGAGTCCAACACGATGCTATAGAGACTGGAGACGAGGCCTCAGCACGTCAGGCAGGACGACGTGGCGTCCGTCCTTCGCAGTTTCCGTTCATGGGCTGCGGCGCTACTTCGTCGTGTCTCCTGTCGGAGTGCGGCTGATGTTGTGCAGCCTTCCAGGCGGGCAGGATCGCCACCACTACCACGACGCTCTAGTGTGGACCAGTTCCGCTCCTCTACTTCACGTTGCCACTACGACGACGCCGGTCCTTCGCACGCTCTGCCTTCACTTCAGGAGACGCCTCCCCCCGTCCGCCCAGGGAGATCGTCTGACTTTGGGGTTCCGGCATCAAGTATGCCACCACCGCGGCCTCAGGTACGGCACGTTTGCCTTGCTTACCATGCAGTTCATATCGTACTCAACCTCCGTTTTATACCATATCTTAACCTACGCAACGTGAACAGCCACAACAGGTGTATGATACCCAGGGAGCCTATGCGGAGCCAGACTTTCCCTACCTGTCGACAGGGGACTACGTGGCGCCCACACCGGGTTGGGGACTCTACGTTACTCCGCGCACACCGGAGTCAGGGTACACACAGCACACAAGTAAGTATTGTTTACATCGTAGTTACCATCATCGTTCGCTTATTTTTTATGCATGGTTACTAACTATTAACATGTGGCATCGCCTCTGTTTTGCAACAGGTCACGACTATGGGGTTTCCCAGGGGCATTCTGCAGCTCCTGCTGTCTCTCCTCGAACACAGTTCGTGGACGATTTCTTTGCAACAGATGCACCCGATACGCAAGCTGGCATAGACTACTGGTACGGTGCTCCTCTGGTCACGCAGCCTACGCAGCAAGGGGAGTCCGTGCAGCTAGAGGATGCTACTCCACAGTAGCCGACACGACATAGGCACCCACCTGATATTTTGACATATCCCACAGAGCAAATCAGACAACGTAAGAAGGGAGGGCCTAGCAAGCGTGCGAGAGGGGGCATTCTTGACTTGTAGTGTTATTTATGTGCTAAATTATATTTTTGTGCATTTACTACTCACGTCGTATTATATGTATGAACTACTTCATGACATAGATACGCCCGCACCAGATGTCTGCGCTGGTCATGCCGTGCCCGCTGAGAGGCTGACGTACTCTCAGGGGCACATTAGGGCGCAGGCTAGGAGGGGTAGGGGTAAGAGGCCTCGCCAGTAGGCGACAAGTGATACCTGTTTGTAATATTTACAGTTAGTAACTTTGTGTTACCTCTTTGTATATAACTCTATTTGGTCGCCACACTCATATGTCACGAAAACATTTCATGTCATTCGCTACATCTACTCAACGAAACGACGAAAAACTTTCGGCGCGTAACAGAGGGCTACGATTGGTCGCTACCAGTTTTTGGCCCGTGACAGACGTTTACGATACGTCGCTATCATCTTTCGGCGCGTGACGGTGTCCCGATTCAGCTTTTGCCGATGCTTTGTTCGACACAATCATTCAGTTTGCGCTGTTGCGTGAATGTGTTGTCAAATCCACGCTACTGGTGAACTCACGTTAGATGGATATGTGCCTCTCCTTCCTCCACTATATATTACATAGGTCCGAATACGCGCTCTTGATCCAATGGCCCGAGGAAGTGCTCATTTCAACCGGTCACAATTGAAGGAAGTATTAAGGGTGTTTACAATATTTCACAGTTGTTTTTTAAAACTGTAGGATGCCAAGGCGTGGAAAAGCTACCAACTCAAGGTAACATAAATCGTTTCTGTGATATTATGTGTTATTCGTTGTGCATGAAATGAGGAATCCTAGAATAACGGGTTAGGGTGTTTCATTTATTGTTGACTTGTAGTTATCGCCCGAAGACTAGAAATGCCTTCAATCCATTGCCTTTGCCTAGCGGTGTTCCAGTGCCCATGTGCTGGTGCGGTGATCCTTGCAAGGTAGCCAAGTCTGATGAAGAGGAGACGTACATGCAGAGATACTGGATGTGTGCCAATTTTGAGTTTGAGCCAACACCTGAGATCCGCCGCATTAACTTAATGGTGAGGAACTGATGTTTTGTAATAATTATTTGGTGTATTAAGTAGTCTTGAACAACTTATTTGATTAGTAAACATTGCATTTGTTGCAGACCCCTCCACCGCTATGTGATTTTGAGCAGTGGATTGACATCGAGATCAAGCCGCAAAACAAGGAGCGGTTGGAGTACATGCGGCAATGGGATGCAGAGCGCAAGAAGAAGATAGAGCAGAGATGCAAGGAGGAGGACGCAGAAAAAGAGCACAAGGCTGAGGCGGAAAGGAGGCGTGTTGCTGCGTACAGGGAGGAGCGGGAGCGGAAGCTTGAGCGTGCACGGCGAGCGAAGGCAGCAATGGAGGAGAACCCCGATGCGCAGAGGAAAGGTAGTATGCACGAGTTGGTAGTTGTATCGTCGTCGTGTTCAACTCTTGCACTACCTTCCTTCTAGTTCTAATCTAACCTTATCTATGTAACCGCAATGGAACCAGGTGTATTATGTTTAAATTGTACTACAACTTCTCCTTGTTTCGGTATGGTCATGTCTGTGCTCAACATCAATTCTTAAAAAAAGTTTCTTCTCGGTTTCTAAAAACATGTTCTGTGAATTCGAAATTTTTTGAGTCCTCCGAAAACGATTTTCGGAATTTTAAAAAATAGACATAACCAATTTTCGCTTCTGCAAATTTTTGGCCTTATCCGAAAGTGATTTTTGGAATTTCCCAAAGTAACCGAAAAACAAAATAAGATTCTGTAAATTAATAAATTACAAATGGATATATCTAAATTTATTAAATTATAACTCCGATATGTTTATCCAAATATGCAGTTACAAATGTGTATGTCAATTATAATAAATTATAATTATAATAACAACTTATAAATTATTAATCAATTATAAACAATTCTGTCATTAATTCTTTACTAACAACTTAAAAACAATTCTTACCAAATTAAAAAAAAATTCTATACATTACTAAATTAAAAATGGATAGATCTAAAATTAATAAATTAAACATCTGATGTGTTTCTCCAAACATTCAATTCAAAATGGG
The DNA here is from genome assembly GCA_008326285.1 of Oryza officinalis. Taxonomy (NCBI): domain Eukaryota; kingdom Viridiplantae; phylum Streptophyta; class Magnoliopsida; order Poales; family Poaceae; genus Oryza; species Oryza officinalis. The sequence goes on along the minus strand of BDMV01000011.1, from coordinate 32,168,862 downwards.
TATTAATCAATTATAACAAAATTATATTTACAAAAACTACTTACAAACTTAATTATGAAAACAGGTCACGACTTATAATTAATCAAATATAAAATATATGACAAGTTAAAAACAACTATTAACAAATTAATTTGTATTAATAAAAAAAACTATACTTAACAAATAAAAAAAGTAAGCAGGCCGGCTGGCCCAGCCTGTCGAACGGCCGGCGTACGACTGGTCCGGTGGCCCGGCCTGTCGAACGGCTGGAGTTCGACCGGGCCGGAGCCCCGGCCTGTCGAACGGCCGGAGTTCAACTGGACTGGCGCCCCGGCCTGTCGGCATGCCGCGTGCCGACAGGGCCCAGTCGAAACGCGGCCGTTCGATCGGTGCGGCCTGTTGTCGCTCCACCGTTCGATTGGGCCCTGTCGAATCTCCGTGGTTCGGCAGGCCCACATTTTCGCGATTTTCTGCAAAGGCCCACTAGTTTTACGATTTTCCATTTAAACAATATTATTTCTAAAAAAAACTCACTGTAATTGTCGATCATTAATACGGAGTAAACTTCTACTATGGCTGTCTTGGGTGCTGAGAGAGGCATTATGATTGACGCCCGTTGTACATACCACGGTGGCACGGTTGGTCGTGGGGCTCTAGCTAAACCTCAAATATTTAAACTCCTTTTCTAGAAAAGAAAATATATAGAATATATATATTGTTTTGTGAAATTGGTAAGACGCTGATCAGTTCTTCTCTATTCTCTAGCACCTTCCCTGCTACTGTAAAAAACTGCTAATAGCCAGGTAACCCCTGAGGCCTAACCTCTAACCTCATTGTACGGTTAATCTTCAAAAGAGAGGAATTGGAGGCAATTAAGAAAGAATAATTTCACATCACAATAAAAATGAAATAAATCTTCTCCAAATCTCTCTTAATTTTTTTTGAGAGGAATTAACCTAACAAGACAAAAAAAGGCTTTTAAAGAATAGTTTAGGATTATCTAATCTCTTGGTCCTAGAAAAAACTCATTTGAGAACTAGATAAAAACCATTAACCGTTACTAGTATAGACTAATATCTAACGGTTCTGAATAATCAACAGTTTTTAATTAAGAACCCTTAGAGACTAAGCATATATATGCTCTGATTTGGTGGAATTACGTCTTATATAAACCTTAGAGAAATAAACAAAGCAACCTTTCTATTTTAAATCTAAAACATATACTACAACAAAAAAAAATCACTCTAAAATTAAGTTTCAAAATTTACATGTGGCTCATGATGAGAGCCTAGGAGAGCCTAGTTGTGTAGTACTTCTTCCATCTCACTGAATAAGAAGTGCACATATTAAAATATAAATTAAATTTTATTTGACGAAAACAATGTTATTGGATTAATATTTGAATTTGTCTTTTTATGGTTGTGATTTTATTGCTCTAAATATTGCATTATATGTGAAATAAAAAGTTCAAAGAAACCATGTCGAATTTGACTGCATAGGATGGAGGGACTAATATTGATAAGACACACCCACTACTACATAAAAGATTTTTCTGTATGAGACCCCCAGTAGGTTGCAGGCGGGCCATAAGTGGTCGCGTCTGCAAAAACCGATCCCCTGAGGGCTGGTTGTCGGACCGCATACGAAAATGAAAATGCATGATCACATGTGGCTGCTTAAGCCGCTCGCATGCGATAATGGCCGTATTATCACATGTGGCCGACTTAAGCAGTCGCTTGCGATAACGCAAACGCGGTTGCTTAAGCCGGCAGCATGCGATGATGGGCCATATATCAGCACCTACCCGAGCTGCTTGCATTTGAACCCAAAGTTTCTCTCTCCTAAACCAAGCAACAAATAGGGAGGAGGTTTTCAACTCGAAATCTTTTGTTGAATTTGATATAGAAGGTAACGTACTTGCTCTCCTCCTTCATTTGCTTTCATTTATTTCAAATTTCATTGGTGCAATGTGGAGAAATTCACATTTTTATAAGAGGACTTTCTTGAGCATTTTTTTCCCAAAATTTAGCTATAATAGAATGTTTTGATGAGAAAATTATTATTGTAATCACTAGTACATACTACTTGAATGTAATGTTGCATTAATTTTAAGGAGATACATGTATTTTCATGTTTTTCCAAAATACATATGCTCTATTTTCATTCTTGCTGCGGTTTTTTATAGATGGATCGGTCTTGGATGTACAAGATTCGAAGAACTCATCCAACGTTCATGAAGGAAGCATCCAAATTTGTTGCCCAGGCTAAGGCACATGTTTTGAGGGAGAATATAAGAAATTTTTTTTGTCTGTGCATTGATTGCAAGAATCAGAAATTGTTGATAGATATGAGTGAAATATTGGGGCATATAGTTTAGCGTGGATTTATGGAAAATTACAAGGTTTGAACCTATCATGGGGAACGCGTCGCTCCTGAAGAGGACGGTGAAGAGTTCAATTGTCAGATGGATGAGGTAGAGAATTTTTCAATTGAGGACATGGCTCGTGAAAGGGTAGAAGAAGACGGTTCCATCGGTAGTGATGATTTGAAGGCTGATTTCGATTTGGAGGATATGTTGCGACACGCTGAACCAAACATGCAAAAGGGTACAACATGCGGGTTAGAGAATTGGGAGCCATTAGAGAAGTCAGCGAAGGATCTTCTTTGCGACGAATCCATGGGATGTGATAAGGATTTTATAGTGTTGCGTTCGGTGCTTTAGCTTCTTAGATTAAAGGCTAAGCACAGATGGTCCGATAGCAGCTTCAATGATTTGTTGGGTCTCTTGAGAATTTTACTTCCTAAGTCTGTTGCCATCCAACACGTATCAAGCAAAGAAACTGATATGTCCATTATCTCTAAGTGTTCAAAAGATCCATGCATGTGTGAATCTGCCGATGCAAAAAACACACACTGGCCTGGGAGATCTGCTTAACTCCAGTGCAGGTCCAAATATTTCTTTCGGATTCTAGGCGTGCCAATTGGTTTGATTCTGCAACCAATAAGAAACAAAGAAAGAAAGCGCAGTTAAATCTACCAATGATAGCTGATCGGCTGGCTTGCCGATGACATATCATTGAGCATTAAGCCGATGCAAGATGCATTAAATCGGCTATAATAGATAAATCAAGATAAAGCTAAATTTACTCAATCGGCCGCAGATACCAATAAAATATAATCTAAGTCTCAAAATATACTTAAACCAAGTGATTGGGATAGATCGGACAGGGCGCCGAGACAGTATAAATCACTTATGTCTAAATATATTATAAGGCATAGATTATATATATTCATAGCATAGCCGATTAGGTAAACCTAACATGTATCGGCTAGTATTCCGATACTACTTTATACGGAGATATTACCATGAGCAAAATATATTAAACAACTATCAAACTGACGTTAAGATGATCCTAACCAGGTTTGACAACAAGCTCAATATATTTTGTTATGTTAATATCTCGATATAAAGGGCAGATTTAATATATCAAGATAACAAGATAATTAAACCAGGTAAGATCGGCTGAAACCCCGACACTACCTCTATTAGCAATCATAGACAGGCTAGATATTATGGCTCTAAACATGATTTAGTAGGTCAAACCTAACTGATGCAGCACTAAATATGTAAAGAAACGTAATGTCTAGATGATCAAGTCGATGAAAACCTTTTCGAGATGGTAGATATACTATATAATTTAAATCAATAGCGATATATAACCCTATCGGCTGCTTTCTGTGAAATAGACATCAACCGATCTAGGTTATATACCGATATCAATTCAGATTATACAGTATATATGATAACTCGACGATTCACACAAACAGGATCAGAGTGTCATAAAGATGGAAGCACTAATCCCGAGAGCGCAAGCTGCCATAACAAGTTTTACCTCTTGCCGGAGATCGAAACCGATGCAACCCAACTCGAAAGCAAGAACTCGTCGAAAACAGTAAAAGAGTAAAGGTGGCGATGCGCCGAATTTGTTGTATTGATTGATCTTTTTACACGAACCTGAGTTCAATTTATACCCAGAACTACACAATATGTCCTTGTCGGACACAACTCTTATCTCTATTACAACTCATATTAAAGATAATTCCCTAATACAAACTCTAACCGACAATATCTATCAGGAAACTAACATTATATCCTAATTAATAGATACAATTGCCTTCTTTAGACCCAATCCGTACGTGGCAATCTTCATGAAGCACATCAACCGAACCCAACAATGATTCTGTTATCTTCTCATCGGAATCGGCTATATCGGCTAACCTTGTCCGATTCTGTCTCAGCCGATGGACACGATAGCCGACTCGGTCACCAGCCGATGCATACCGTAGCCGATTCGGCCACCAGCCGATTCTTGCTCTATTTTGATAACCGCCAGCTTCCTCCAAATCCGCTTTGATTCTATCTTCGAATCCAATACTCAATTTACCAAATTTGGTCGTTAACACATGCCCCCCAAGTCCGCGATATTTGGAATGTTGCGGATTTGCTCGAACCCTTTCTGAATCGATCTAGGGTTTTGTTTCCGTTTCGACCGTTATCACATATCTTTAAATAGCAACCACCACTTAAAGGTTTGCACGCCGTTACTCCCATCTTCACCGTTCCAACCATAATCGCCTTCAACTTTTCTAGTAACTTCATCGGATTCTCTGGCGATCATACAGGCGATTCCCTTGTCAGCAACGACTCCATCTCCGACGATGTCGACCTCCGTCGCTCCTTCAAGTGCTCCAGTCACTGAGTTCCCTGAGGTAATCCCATCAGCCGAATCCCCTCCTTTATTATAGATTAGTTTTCCTTTGCGATTTATTCCTTCTCTCCTTCCTTTTCTATAGCATCTCTCCCATCAAATTGCAATCCCAAGTTTGGTTCATCCCAACCGGTACTTCTTAGACCCAATCGGCAACAAAGACCCCATTGAATTCATCAACGCCGAGACAAACATGATTCCCTTTAAATTAACCAATCCTAGCCTAAGCCACTGGAATAACACTTTTAAATCCTGGCCATCGGCCGTCAAAGCTTGGTCTGAATGGTATAAAAGGATATCGGCTAGCAAACAAACCCATTGGGAAGAAATTGGCATTGCTCAGTGCTTAGCCTTAACCATAGCCGATTTAGCCAAGGACGAACCCATGCTATCGGCTGCCAGCTATTTTTGGTCCAATACCTTGAATGCCTTCCTTTTCAACCAAGGACCAAAGACTCCAACTCTTCTAGACATCACCATGATAACTGGGCTGGATATCACCTCATCGGCTAACCCCATCAGTTTGAACAGTAAAAATCAGTTTACTTTTAAAACCAGAAGTATTGGAGGCTGGAGTGGATTCATTTCTCTGAACATGGGATCTGGCCCTGTCACCCCTAAAGAGCATACAACCTTTCTCTTGATGTGGCTAGAAAAATTCTTGTTTTGTGGTTCAAGCTGTGGTCCAACCACCAACTGGCAACATATAGCCGAAGCTCTAGTTAACAAAAAGCAATTCCCATTAGGCAAATATCTCCTGGGTTATTTATATCAGATTTTGAGCACTGCATCGGCTAAGCTTGCTATCAACTCAGTAATCGGCACAGGTGGACCTTGGTGGCTATTGCAATTATGGCTTAATCTGCACACGGTCAAAGTTGCCAAGAGATCAGCACTGCCTGAAACCGATTTTCCATTAGTTGAGCCGACCCAGGATGATGAAGGAGAGGAAGTTACAACTAGACGATATGTCCTTTGGAGAGGCAGCATCTACATACCCTGGATCAGAACTTTCGGCTGAACCCTTTGTCAATTGGTTTGGCAACTTCTACGATGGAATTCCAAAAGACTCTAGAAATTGGTTTGCATATGAACACTCTGCAGATTTTGAATTGCCAGCCGATTTCAGATTTGATGAAATAAACTCTGAAAAATATGAGAAATCCAGAGAAGTCTTTACAACGGCTATCACTCCCTGTATTCTTCCTATCGGCATCCATCAAGGCAGGAACATCCAGATATCCTATGAATTTTATCACCCAATGAGTGCTGCTAGACAAATGGGAATGGGGCAAATGCCAATCGGCTTGTACTTCTCAGAGAAAATCCAAACCAGAGGAGAAATCTCATCGGCTCTGATGACGGACAGATTCTTGAGCATACAAGGACCTCTCCTTGGAAGTTTGGACAATATTGAGTTGGCTATGCTAGGGAGTTCCACCTTTGATCAGTGGTGGGTTGAATCGAAAAAACATCTTTTTCACCAATCGGCTTCCATGTACCTAACTGACATTCTTCCAGACATGGTTCCACAGGTAAATATACTTTTTTTTAATATCCTCATTGATAGCCAATTTTCTTTAGAAAATAACTTAACTCCTTTTCTTCTCTTGTTTGCAGACCACAGAGTCTTCTCCTCCTCATGTCAGCAAAAACGGAGCCAATATCCATTATGCTACTGGAATTCTCCCAAACGGTGGTGGATTAGCTCCTTCGGCTATCGGCTATGGCGCTCCCAAAACATCTTCCCTACTCCATGGGCAAACTCGTGAATCGATTCCCTCTGAAGCTGGAAAGAGGAAGAGAACCAGACCATCGGCTATCGCTCCGTCGGCTGCAAAGAAGAAAGCCACCAAGAAACAAAAAATCGTAACAGCCAATGACCCAGACGAGGAAGACATAGAAAAAGCCATTGATGAAGCAGCTGCCGAACTGAGTGAAACAATAGAAGAAATCCCAGCGATCAACATCCCTGTTCCTCAGCAAACTCCACCAACTCCGATCCACAAGACATATAAACCTCGGGTATACATTTTGCAATCTTAATCCTCTCATAATTTCTTTGCCGATCTCAGCTTTAACTCTTTTTTGTTTTAGAAAAAGAAATCGGCTGCTAAGAAAAACCCTGCACCACCTCCATCGGTAACACTTCTTTCAAAACTTCATTTAAATTTGATTCCACCAAATACTAACTCATTTTATATTTCAGCCGATTCGCTCTCCAACTCCAATCCAACATGACTCAAGTGAACATACTCCATCGGCTAAAGACAGCCACCACATTGAAGACCAGCCGATTTCTGCTATTCCTGTAAGTATTTGTATTAAAATATAAATCGGCCATTCTAAATATTTTATTGACTAACAATCTTGTCTCTTGCAGGTCTTAGCCGATATGTTCTCCTTTGACATTAGGCAATTCATGGATGAAGAGGAAGAAACATCCATCAAAACTATTGCTCCTCTAGCCGATGACTTAAAAGCTACCCTCAGAGACATTGCTCATCGGCTTGAAGGTTCCCTTGATACTTTGGTTGTCAACTGTGGATCAATTAGAGTAAGATTTGAAGAAATTCAAGATCAGATCCCAGATGATGCAGTCGAAGTCATCTCTCCAGCAGTTTTTCTTGAACAATATCATCACAAGCTGGAAAGAGCAAGACAAAGGATAGCCGATAGGCGAGAACGAAAAGACCTTGAGACAACTATCCATGCCAATCGGCAATCCATAAACGAGGAAAAATCCAAACTCGATCATATGATCTCTGGGCCAAGTTCTATCCAAAGCAATATAGATTGGCTAAAGAATAGGAAGATTGAACTACTGGCTGAGTTAGAAGCTTGTAATGCTGAATTATCACTGGAAGAACAGAAGCTTGCCGATTTGCCAAGAGCCATTGAAGAACAAAAATCCAAGCTGAAGCCTTCGATCAAACACTTAGCCGATCTGAACAAATCCATGAAAATTGTCCCAGGAAGTGATGCAGCCGATGCCCAAGCCATAGAAGAAGTAGAACAAATTAGACAAAGGGCAATATCGGCTATTCAAAAACTTATAATGTAACATGAATCCTCTGATGATAATATAGACTCCATAACTTTTTGTTTTTGAAATCCAATAATGTAATATATACATATGTATGCCCCCCTAATTTTGTTATGGAGAACGAAACATCACAAAATTATAATCGGCTAAGAAAAATTATCATGAAACAACCGATTATACTAAGGGCGATATAACTCATATCGGCCATCTAAAGGCGATGTCAACACATCGGCTATCATGCATCGGCAAGATACAGCCGAATCATGAATTAATCCAAACACTCGGGTAATACTTTTTCAAATATTTTCCATTAAGAGCTCTTCCAAATATTTCTCCATCAAGTCCTTGTAGCATGTAAGCTCCCTTAGATACAGATTTATAAATCCGAAAAGGTCCTTCCCAATTTGGTGACCACTTGCCGAATTTATTATCACGAGTTCCAATCGGCAAAATTAATTTCCAAACCAATTCTCCTTCCTCAAAGGATTTCGATACAACCTTCTTATTATAATGTCGCGCAACACGCTCCTTATCTTGTGTTATCTTTTGTAAAGCATACATCCTGGATTGAACCAAATCTTCTGATTCATCTACCATAAGATTATGATAGTCATCGGCTGTCAATTCATCTTGTAAATCAATCCTCCTGGAGCCGATGACATGTTCCCATGGCAAAACCGCTTCATGCCCATAGACTAACTTATATGGAGGAACTTGAATTGATCCATGACAAGCCATCCGATAAGACCATAATGCCTCAGCCAATCGACTATGCCACTGCTTAGGAAAATCGGCAATCTTTCTCTTAATCAACTTAATCAAGCTTTTGTTAGATGCTTCTGCCTGCCCATTAGCTTGTGTATAATATGATGAAGAATTCAACAACCTGATTCCCATACTCTCCATAAATTGCACAAACTCATCTGACACAAAAACAGATCCTTGATCGGTTGTGATTGTTTGTGGAAGACCAAATCGGTATATAATATGCTCCTTAACGAATTGAACTGCATCCCCAGAATCAACTTTCTTCAATGGGACTGCTTCTACCCACTTTGTAAAATAATCAGTTGCCACCAATATGTACTTATGTCCTTTACTCGATGGTGGATTAATCTGGCCGATCATATCAATTCCCCAACCTTTGAACAGCCATGGCTTGATTATGGGATTCATAGCCGATGCTGGTGCTCTCTAAATTGATCCAAATTGCTGGCAATCCCGACATCCCTTGTAATATTTAAAGCAATCCTCCAACATTGTTGGCCAAAAATACCCAACTTTTCGAAGCAACCACTTCATTTTATGAGCCGATTGATGAGTACCACAAATACCTTCATGAACTTCTCCCTCACAATCTTGGCTTGATCAGCACTTACACATTTGAGCAACACCCCATCAATCATCCGATAATACAATTTATCATCTAACAAGACATATCTTAAAGCCTTATACCTCAATTTCCTCGAAACCGATTGAGAAGGATTCTTCAAATAGTAAAACACATTATACCTCCAATCATCGGCTGCAATTGTAGCAATCCCTATCTCAACATCTGTCACCATCAGCTTATATCCTGATGCCCCCTGAGCCAAAGCATTAGCTTCCAAATTCTGCTCTCGAGGAACATATCTCAATGTTACCAGCCGAAACTCATCCATTAATTCCCGACACTTTTCATAATAAGTCATCAATACATCATTCTTGCATTCATATTCTCCAGCCAGTTGATTAATTATTAACAATGAATCACCCATGACTTCAATAGCATCGGTTTCAAACTCCTTCAAAAGTTGCAAACCTTTGAGAACTGCCTCATATTCAGCTTGATTATTTGTAGCATATGGTTTGATAGTATAAGCAAATTCAAAACTTGCCCCTCTTGGTGATATGATAACCAAACCGATGCCATAACCATGAGTGCAAACCGATCCATCAAAAAATAGCGTCCAAGGTACAATATCCATGGAGCCGATCGAATCATCACGATGTTCTACAATAAAATCGGCTATAGCTTGTCCTTTAATAGCTTTAAGCGACTCATACTTGAGATCAAATTCTGTTAAGGCGTAAATCTACTTTCCAACCCTTCCTTTCAATACTGGAGCCGATAGCATATACTTGACCACATCGGCTTTGCAAATTATAGTACATTCATTGGATAACAAATAATGCCTCAACTTTGTACAAGAAAAATACAAGCATAAATACAACTTCTCCACTGAAGAATATCTGGTCTCTGCATCCAAAAGTCTTCTGCTCAAATAAAAGATTACCCTCTCTTTACCTTCGAACTCCTGGATCAAGATCGAGCCGATTGACCTCTCATCGGCTGACAAGTACAATTTGAAAGGCACACCTTTCTGTGAAGAGACTAAAACCGAAGGAGAACTTAAATACTCTTTAATATTATCCAAAGCCTTCTGCTGCTTTGCCCCCCATGTAAACTCCTGATCGGCTTTAAGTCTGAGCAAAGGTGAGAAAGGCTCTAATCTTCCGGACAAATTAGAAATGAACCTTCTGATAAAATTTATCTTGCCGATCAAACATTGCAACTGTTTCTTGTCTTCTGGAGGTTGGATTTTCCGTATTGCATTAATACTCCTTTGTGGCACTTCAATACCCCTCTCATGCACAAGAAAACCTAAAAATTGTCCAGCCGATACACCAAAAGCACACTTAATAGGATTCATCTTTAAGTCATATTTCCTTGTTCTTTCAAACACCTTTCTTAAATCGGCTATATGATCAACAATCTCCTTGGATTACACCACCACATCATCAATATAAATTTCAACCAATAAACCGATCAGATCATGAAATATATAATTCATGGCTTTTTGATATGTAGCTCCAGCACTTTTCAATCCAAAAGTCATTACAACCCACTCATACAAGCCGATTGCACCAGGACACCTGAAAGCAGTCTTGTGAATGTCTTCCTCTGCCATTAAAATCTGATTATATCCAGCATTACCATCCATAGAACTTATAACTTTATGTCCTGAAGCAGCATCTACCAATTGATCGGCAATCGGCATTGGGTATTCATTCTTAGGAGTAGCCTTATTTAAATCTCTGAAATCGATGCAAACCCTAAGCTTGCCATTTTTCTTAATTACTGGAACTATATTAGAAACCCACTCAGCATATCGGCATGGACGAATAAAACCAGCATCATATAAACGAGTAATTTCAGCTTTGATCGCATCATACATATCGGCTTTACATCTCCTGGGTGGTTGTTTATATGGCCGATATCCTGGTTTGATAGGAAGCCGATGTTCAACAATTGATCGGCTAAGTCCCGGCATCTCAAAATATTCCCAAGCAAAGCAATTGCTGTATTCTTTCAAAAGCTCTATTAACTTAGTTTTAAATTCAGATGATAGATTCTTATTGTTGAATGTCGGCCTAGGCCTATCTCCTGACCCAATGTCAACTTCTTCCAAATCATCGGCCGACATGAAACCCTGACCTAGTTTACCATCGAGATCATCTACAGCATCTTTAGTATAGAAACTGGGACCCTCCACAACACCCTCAAAGTAACAATTGGGGTTCTCCATCTCCAATCTGCTGTATATCACAATCAGACACTTTTAGATAATCTCCTTGCCAGATTTTTCCTGATAAGCAATCAATTCCATCCATCTCCCAAACAGATAAATCGGCATTAGCAACATGTACTGACCTGTCGGCTGGAACAACCTCTATCTTGTCACCTTGCCATTGGATTAAGCTCTGATGCATGGTTGAAGGAACACAACAATTAGCATGAATCCAATCCCTTCCAAGCAGTAAGCTATATGAACCTTTCCCGTCAATGACAAAAAATGTAGTAGGAACAGTCTTACTACCGATTGTCAATTCTACATTAAAAACTCTTTTGGCCTCTGAGGGATTGCCACCAAAATCTTTAAGAACCATATTAGTCTTGATGAGATCATCTGAACTCCTTCCTAATTTCTTAAACATTGCATATGGCATCAGATTTACCGCAGCTCCACCATCAACTAACATTTTGGATATCGGCTTGCCATTAACAAATCCCTTGACATACAATGGCTTGAGGTGCCGATTCTCTGTCCCCTCTGGTTTTTCAAAAACAGCTTGCTCTGGTAACAATACCAATCTAGCACAGGATTCTTCTATGATATCTGCATCGCCTTGATTAGCCTCATACTCTACAGGTAACACAAATATCATGTTGAACGATGAAGAAGCAATAGTCTTTCCTTTAATCAACCTTTTTGCTCTATCGGTTTCAATCTCATCGACTGATACTATCTTACTCTTAACATGCCACTCTTGTTTTGTCTTTGTTTTCTTCAGCCGATGACCGATCTCTTGTTCAACTTCCTGAAACTACTCCCTACTCCTCATCCTTTGAACCCTTCTCTTCTGACTCTTAGAAAAAATTCCAGAAGGACACCATTGAGCTTTTGAGATATCTTCAGCAACCTCCTCCTGGAAATAATCTTGATGAATCGGGCCCAATCTCTGATGAACAGGCAACTTCCTTTGCATTAGCCGATCTTCTTTAGGATGAAATCGGCTAAAACTCCCATTATAGTTCCCATTGATATTAGCACAACCTGTGCAATCTTCTATTGATGGTAGTCTCATCCCTTTATTCCAACAAAATATGAAAAATTCGCAGTTCCAATGTAGATCAAAACTATCATCATCCTCATAATATTGCCTTTCCTGTCGATCTTGTCTCTTCTGTTATTTACTAATCATACTTGTAGAATCAAATCTATTGAGCCGGTTATCCTTTCTGTCGGCTGTCCTCCCACTTGTATGAACCATGTTGATAGGAAAAGAATTACCATCAATTTTCATCGGCTTCTTGGAATCATCAAACTTTATCCTGCCTTGTTCAATGGCTACCTGGATCTGTTGTCGAAACACTTTACATTCATTAGTACTATGAGACCCTATATTATGCCACTTGCAGTATTTCCTTCTTCCTAATTCCTCAGCTGATGGAATCACATGACCAGCAGGCAATTGAATTTGTTTCTCCCGAAGCAAAAGATCAAAAATTTTATCAGCCTTATTGACATCGAAGTCATATTTCTCCTCCTTTCCAGAGCTCTTGACCCATTGACATGGAATCACCTTCTTGTTCCTCGCCCATTCGGCTGCTGCCACTTCGGGATCATATTCTTCCTCAGAATCAAAAATATAAGAATTAATGAAGTTCACCTTTTTGAATACTTATTAGCCTCTTGAAATCTTTGCTCATGTGCCGTTATCTTCTGAGCCAAATGAGCCAAACTCTCAAAATCTTGAGCCGAAAACCTCTCCTTGATTGGTGTTATTAAACCCTGGAAGGCTAAATCGGCTAACTGAGAATCTGTTAACGCCAAGCTGTAACACCTGTTTCTGATATCCCTGAACCTTTGAATATAATCTTGAACAGGCTCTTCACGTTTCTGCCTAATGGTTGTCAGATCAGATAATTTCATCTCATCAACCGCACTGTAGAAATATTTATGAAACTGTTTTTCCAGATCGGCCCAACTGTGAACAGAATTATAAGGCAAAGAAGAAAACCATGTAAAAGCCGATCCAGATAAAGACAAAGGGAATAATCTAACTCTTAAAGCGTCAGTAGCCGATGCTTCATCACACTGAGCTAAAAATCGGCTAACATGCTCATAAGTTGATACATTATCTTGCCCTGAGAATTTTGAAAAGTCTGGGACCTTGTATCGGCTTGGTAATGGTACTCTTTCAAAATATTCTGCATATGGATACTGATACAAATTGTCACCATCCCTCGGTTTTAATCCAAATTGTTCTCTCATCACGTCGGCTATCATATCGGCCCAAGGTTTCTGCCAAGATCCATCTTGAGGTTGTGGCTGTATCAGCTCGTCTTGATCAAACTGAGACTGATAATATGGTTGAGGAGACGCTTTCTGCCGATATTGCATCTGTGGTGAGTGAGGTTGATATTGATAACTAAAATTGCCACCTGCCTGGGTCGAAGGCATTAAAATTCTGCTGATCAGGAATAAATTGGGTAGCGGCAGTTTGTTGTTGTAAGATTGGTACTTGCTGCCTTGCCGGTGTATGCAGAATCGGCTGAACAACTGGCTGATTAGGATTGAACATAGCTGCAACTTGCTCAGCTGATACTTGAGGTATGTTTTGCCCTATATGCTGAGGTTGTTGTCGGACCAGTACATGAGGATTAAATTCTACTTGCTTCTGTACTGACGCTGGCACCTCCTGTTGAGCTGTAGCCGATGTTGATGCCATCGGCTGTCCTGGGGCTATATTTGTGGCAGGTTTTGGTTGGCTGGTTATAAGCGACCTATACTGCGGGAAGACCCCATCTGGTAAGAAAATTGATCCTTTGGCTTGGTGTTCAGCAATGGTTCCATCAACCACAGACTTGATCATGTTTGTTAAGGTATTGACAAGCACTCCCGATTGATTGATCAAGGCATGACGCACAACATAGTCAATTCGATCTTGTAAATTCCTGGGTTCTTCAGGAGATTCCTCTTGCTTAACCCCTTTGTCCTTCCTGGAGCTAGACTCTGGCTCTTCATTGTTGGGCAAAGCTATTTTGTACCTCTGAACCACTGTTCCTGATCTAGTTTGGACAAAAGAATGCAAGTACTGGTTTTGAAGCTTGTTCATTATATCTTCCAGCTCTGCCTTCTGTTCCGATGACAACTTGTCCACTGTCATTGGAATAATATTCTCTGAGTTAACATCAGTTGTCTTGAGGTCTACCATGATGAAAATTCTTCAAGGTCCCACCAGGCGTGCCAAAAGCGTGTCGATGCAAAAAACACACACTAGCCTGGGAGATCTGCTTAACTCCAGTGCAGGTCCAAATATTTCTTTCGGATTCTAGGCGTGCCAATTGGTTTGATTCTGCAACCAATAAGAAACAAAGAAAGAAAGCGCAGTTAAATCTACCAATGATAGCTGATCGGCTGGCTTGCCGATGACATATCATTGAGCATTAAGCCGATGCAAGATGCATTAAATCGGCTATAATAGATAAATCAAGATAAAGCTAAATTTACTCAATCGGCCGCAGATACCAATAAAATATAATCTAAGTCTCAAAATATACTTAAACCAAGTGATTGGGATAGATCGGACAGGGCGCCGAGACAGTATAAATCACTTATGTCTAAATATATTATAAGGCATAGATTATATATATTCATAGCATAGCCGATTAGGCCTAACATGTATCGGCTAGTATTCCGATACTACTTTATACGGAGATATTACCATGAGCAAAATATATTAAACAACTATCAAACTGACGTTAAGATGATCCTAACCAGGTTTGACAACAAGCTCAATATATTTTGTTATGTTAATATCTCGATATAAAGGGCAGATTTAATATATCAAGATAACAAGATAATTAAACCAGGTAAGATCGGCTGAAACCCCGACACTACCTCTATTAGCAATCATAGACAGGCTAGATATTATGGCTCTAAACATGATTTAGTAGGTCAAACCTAACTGATACAGCACTAAATATGTAAAGAAACGTAATGTCTAGATGATCAAGTCGATGAAAACCTTTTCGAGATGGTAGATATACTATATAATTTAAATCAATAGCGATATATAACCCTATCGGCTGCTTTCTGTGAAATAGACATCAACCGATCTAGGTTATATACCGATATCAATTCAGATTATACAGTATATATGATAACTCGACGATTCACACAAACAGGATCAGAGTGTCATAAAGATGGAAGCACTAATCCCGAGAGCGCAAGCTGCCATAACAAGTTTTACCTCTTGCCGGAGATCGAAACCGATGCAGCCCAACTCGAAAGCAAGAACTCGTCGAAAACAATAAAAGAGTAAAGGTGGCGATGCGCCGAATCACTGTATATTGTATCGCAAGGAATACGCTGACTTGGACAGGTGCCCAACCTGTGGAACGAGTTGGGACAAAACGAGTAAAAGGTATTCTGATAGTGAGGTTGTGAACCCAGATTCATCGGTGGACAGAAAGAAAAAGATTCCGGCCATGATGACGTGGTACTTGCCAGTGAAAGATCACATGAAGCGTCTATTCTCAAATCGTAATGACGCCAAGTTGATGAGATGGCATCAAGATGACCGAAAGACAGATGGTATGATTCGACACCCTGCTGATGCGAGGTAGTGGAAGACATTTGATTCAATAAACCCATTTGGTGACCTAAGCAGTTCACACAGCTAGCCAATTCTGCGCATCATGTACAACCTTCCTACATGGATTTGTCAGAAACAAAAGTATATTCTTATGACTATCCTTATACAAGGCCCAAAACAACCTGGCATAGACATAAATGTCTTTCCTGAACCTTTGATGGAGGATATGGAAGATCTATGGAAACAAAGGCTACGACTGTGGGATGAGTACCGATGGGAGTACTTTACTCTACTTGCTATCATATTCGTTACCATGAATGACCTACCTGTAAACTTTTCCCTATCCGATCAGATTAAAGGGAAGATTGGATGTCTAGTCTGTTTGGAGAACACGTCATACATATATCTGATGTCCTCAGGCAAGATAGTATACCTGCGGCATCGATGGTTCTTACCACAAAAACACAAGTATCGTACGATGGCCAAATTTTTTGACAAGACAATAGAGAACGCGACTGCCCCTGAAACACAAGGTGGTACTGTTGTGTTTGAAATGACAAAGAATATTAAGGTCGTTCTCAGAGGAAGAAAATACGTTGCCATTCAAGAAGCACTCTGATGGAGCGTTAGCTCCTCAACGGGGGACAAAGAGGGCCCCCCTTTGCCAGTCCGACCGGGGGCGCAGGGTGAAATCCGTCTTCTCCTTGATCGCTCAAGAGAGAGAGAGAGAGAGGAACAGGGACACAAGCGTTTATACATGTTCGAGCCGCTGGAAAGCGTAACACCCTACTCCTGTGCTCTGCGGGTATGCGAATGAGGATGTAGGATCGAAACAGAGTGATCAAACCTACCAGAGGGGGGGTGAATGGTAGGTAAGACCAAAAACCAAAACTTTAAGCAAATTACAACTTACCTCTGGAATCCAACAAAACCAATCTAGGAAAACGAAATCAATCTCAAGAACGAAATCGAACTACTGCTGTTGAAGTACCTCCGGTCACACCGCCGTGTAGCCTCCGGTCAGACCGCCCCTCCTGACCGGTCAGACCGCCGCCTTGCCTCCGGTTAGACCGCCGCCGCACTCTCGCCGGTCAAACCGTGCGAACTCCTTCGGTCAGACCGTCGAGATCCAAAAAAACACCGATAGATGACAAACTCAAAGATATAGATTGTAAATCTCGACTTTATTGCATCTATAAGTGTTTACAAAGTGCAACAACAGCACTCCTCATCAAAATCTCGACCTAACTCGAAACCCTAGCTATTCTCTCAACTTATGAACCACAAAATCGATAACTAGGAGGCACACCCTTCCTCTCTATTTATACATGAAGTAGGCTGTACAAAGCCCATGAATCTCTCACGAATTAGAACTCCCAACCACGTGGGAAACCTTCTCTTACAAGCTTCAAACTCAACTCTTTCCTTATCTCCATCTATCTTCCCGAATTCGGACTCCCTTCCAAATTCAACTCCTCTTTCCATACGTACACGATTCCTCTCATATACCATATGAACTCTCTATCTTCCACGTGCATTATCCTCTAGCCTTTTAGTATCCCGCGTGATCTCTTGATCCCTGGACGTCCACTTCTCCCAAGTCGACTCCGATCCATCACCGACAACACTATCCCGAGGCCTTAAGCAATACCTGCACACATACGATAAAGAAACCATATTCCGAGTACAAGTTCATCCAAACTTGACTCACATTAGTATAACAACAGTAACCATACACATAGAAACCATCTAGAAGTCAAATCCACGAAAAACAATTCATAACCGAAAAGATAAACCGAAACCGAAAGCGAACAGGTAACCTGCCGGTCTGACCGCGGACTGGCCGGTCTGACCGCGCGCACACCTGCGGTCTGACCGGCCGTGCCTGGTCGGTCTGACCGTCAGGTCAAATCCGCACATCTCTTCGCAAAATCAATCATATATAATCACATGAAATACCATCACAATAAACCAATATTACACACATAAAATGTTGCAAGCCACCAATGTTTCATCAAATAAAATAATAATCAAACACATTTGATTCTACAGAGGAAACAGGGAGTACAATTCTTTGATCTCTCTTTCTTCCTTGCCTATCGGTGCCTCCTCCCCTTCCACTCAGGCTTGGGCCTCCTTTTATATGTCAAGGGGCTACCACATGGGCCACAGGCTGCCTAAGGTAGAAGGAAAACATTCTTTTACATTTAATGGTTGTCTTGTTGCTTGACTTGAAAGCCACTCACACAGACGCTGCAGCAAGGCCTTCGCTCGGTCAGGTGGCTGACGCCGAGGACGCCCGTGTCGAGCTCCATTAAATGGAAGAAGACTTCAGTGTTTCTTTCGCATCGGGAAACGGAAACCATCTGACCGGAGCTGGAATACTAACTTCGGCTGAGGGACGAGAGGCAAAGAGCTCTCATCATTCTGATGGAACGGAGCAAGGCGTGCCGCACGCCGCCTGACGCGCGGGTTATGCGCGGGTACCCTGCCACCGTCTCACCCGTGATCTGGCCGGTCTACGACCGGTCATTCATCGCGACCAGTCGCAGACTGGCCACGCACGCGCCGCGCCGCATTAAATGTGACGTGGTGCGTTCTCCTGAGCCGCCATTAATGTGGTTAGGTCAGTTCTGGCCACGCTCACCTAACCCCGCACACGTGGCACCAGCGCCGAGGGGGTCGGGGCGACCCAGGCCTCAGGGAGGGTCTGGGAGCAGCTCGACCCTCGGGGGAAACAGGGAGGGCAGCCACCACGTCATCCTCGGGCCCAACCCCTCCGGGGTCGCGCCACGTGGGCGCACGGGGCCGCCCGTCCCTTTAGTCTTGATACCCCCAGGCCCGTATCACCGACAGTAGCCCCCAGCGTTATGCCTGGTCAGGCCTTCTCAAGGGGCGCCTAGGTTTGACGCCACCCCTTGGGTCTAGTGACACGTGGGCTCGGGTCCCTGGAGCAAAACCCCAACGGTCGTGGTCCCACTCACAGCAAGGAGCCGTCACTCGGCAATAATGGGCAGTCACCTCGTAACCGCCGCATAATTCGGGGCAACGCACAGACCAGGGCACGTCGGTCCGTTTTGCCAGGAGATATAATGATGGCGCTTTTCGCGGTAACCGCGCACCATTAATATGGACACGATCTGCCCCGCCTCGATCACAACGGCCGCACGACCGGCGCGTGTGTCGGAAGCGGGCGAGTGGGGCGAGTGGAGGAGTGGGGGCGGAAAACGAGGGGGTGAGTTGGTGGACGCGGGAAACGAGGAGCCGAGCACAGCGGGGGCAAGGGTATAAAGGGCGTCGAGGAAGGGAATCGCTTCCTTCCTCTCGCCATTTTTCCTCGCCTCAGCCAATTGCGCCCTAGTTCTCTCGTTTTCCTTGCCTCCTTGTCGTCAGTCACACTCGTTTTTCGTGTTCCTCCTCCGTCGGCAACATGACGCGGAGCTCCGTGCCGCTGGATGGCAGTGTACTGCCGCGCCGGTTCATGCCGGCGTCGACCAGCCGGGAGGTGGTCATGCTGGGCGAGGGACGCCCGGCGCCACGCTACCAAGAGCGGTCGGTGTTCTTCCTTTCTTTTGCCATGGCGGGGTTGATCCCGCCGTTCTCCACCTTCTTCATGGATGTCCTGGAGTTCTACGGGCTCCAGATGGCGCACCTCACCCCCAACGCTGTCATGACGCTGGCCATCTTTGCGTACTTGTGCGAGATGTTTATCGAGGTACGCCCATCCCTCCGGCTGTTCCGGTGGTTCTTCACCATGCAGCCGGTATCATCGCCGATAGAGGTCGGTGGCTGCTACTTTTAGCCGCGGGGGCAGGTGGCGAACCGCTACATCCCCTGCGTCCTGGGTAAGAAGTGGGACGACTGGAAAAGTGATTGGTTCTACACCGCCCTTCTCGACGAAGAGCGCCTTCGACTCCCGAGCCAGCCGTCGGTGCAGGCGCCAAGCTGGCGAGAGACGGTGGAGCTGGGGGACGCCTACGATGTCATCCTGGACCGCCTGGCCGGGTTGCGTATCCAGAGGCTCACAGGCGCCATGGTGTTCGGCGACTACCTCCGCCGCTGGATCGCGCCGCTCCGCCGACACGCCCGGGGCGCTTGGGAGTACACCGGCCCTGAGGACCTACTGAGGACCCACCAAGGGCGCAAGTGGGATTGGGACCCTGAGGACCTCAGGATGGTGGTCTAGTGGGTGCTAAACCTTAGCGCCGTGGAGGTGTCCCTCATCCCTCAAGGGATCCTCCCCCTCTGCAGCGACCCGGAGCGCGCCAACATTCTAGCCATCATGTAGACGGTTGGTGCCTCGGGAGACCGGGCCCACCGTGGCAGCGACAGCGTCAGGGGCAGCCGCGGAGGAGGAGAGCGATCTTCCCCTGGGAAGGGCCACGCAGTGGGGCCCCGCGGCGGGGGTTCGGGGAGCAGCCGCCCTGCCGACGCCAAGGGAAAGAGGAAGCAGGGGGAGACCCCTCCACCGTCTCCTCCCCATGGGGACGGGGCGGAGCGCGCCGGCAGCAGGCACCCAGCGAGCGCCACGCCAACGTCCCTACCCGAGGGCGAGAGGAAGAAGAAGCGGCTCCGCAAGATGGAGGAGACCGAGCCGTGTAGGGGGAGCCTCATCAAGCCCCCTGAGTGGTCTTTCAACCGCCCACCCCGCAGGTACGATCTCACGCCCGAAGCGGTCGATCCTTTATTCCCCTAACCCCTCATTTTGTTTTTATTTATTTTTTGGAACCTCAGCGAGATCCCATCCCGTGGCGCCCGGGGTGGTGACCCCTCCCGCCAATCCAAGGACGGCCGGCCCACGAGCGGCGGGGCCAAAGAGACGTCGGCCGAGGAGACGCGGCGGCGGGAGGCCGACCGCCAGGAGGCNTACCTGGGAGGCGGCTCGGGCAAGCCAGGCCAAGGTGGCCGCTCGGGAGGCCGAGGCGGCAGCATGGGCGGCCGAGGTCGCCGCCGGGAGGCTGTGGCCGCCAGCGCGCGGGAGGCCGAGGCAGCTGCCCGGGCTGCCGAGTTGGCCGCGCGGGAACCCGAGGCGACCGCGGGGGCCACCGACGACGGCGCGAAAGGGGCACGCCCGGGGCCCGATGCCTCGGCAGATGCCGAGGAGGAGCGGGCCCAGGGGGAGGCCCCGAGGCCCGCGTGTCGATCGGCGAGCCGAGCCGGACTCCTCCACCGCGGGGACGGCAGTGCCCCTTCTCCTCGACCACTCCGCTGAGCGTGGAGCCCCTCCTGCAGGCCTTGGCCACGGCCAACAGCACGGTGCTGGATAGGCTGAATGCCCAGATGCAGGCCCTGCAAGGGGAATGGGCCGAGATCGACACGGCGTGGGCGCGCGAGCTGACGGAGCGTTAGCTCCTCAACGGGGGACAGAGAGGGCCCCTCTTTCCCAGTCTGACCGGGGGCGCAGGGTGAAATCCTTCTTCTCCTTGATCGCTCAAGAGAGAGAGAGACAGAGAGAGGAACAGGGACATAAGCGTTTATACAGGTTCGGGCCACTGGGAAGCGTAACACCCTACCCTGTGCTCTACGGGTATGCGAATGAGGAAACAGGGAGTACAAGTCTTTGATCTCTCTTTCTTCCTTGCCTATCGATGCCTCCTCCCCTTCCACTCAGGCTTGGGCCTCCTTTTATATGTCAAGGGGCTACCACATGGGCCACAGGCTGCCTAAGGTAGAAGGAAAACATTCTTTTACATTTAATGGCTGTCTTGTTGCTTGACTCGGAAGCCACTCGCACAGATGCTGCAGCAAGGCCTTCGCTCGGTCAGGTGGCTGACGCCGAGGACGCCCGTGTCGAGCTCCATTAAATGGAAGAAGACTTCAGTGTTTCTTTCGCATCGGGAAACGGAAACCATCTGACCGGAGCTGGCATACCAACTTCGGCTGAGGGACGAGAGGCAAAAAGCTCTCATCATTCTGATGGGACGGAACAAGGCGTGCCGAATGCCGCCTGACGCGCGGGTTACGTGCGGGTACCCTGCCACCGTCTCACCCGTGATCTGGCCGGTCTATGACCGGTCATTCATCGCGACCGGTCGCAGACTGGCCATGCACGCGCCGCGCCGCATTAAATGCGGTGTGGTGCGTTCGCCTGAGCCGCCATTAATGCGATTAGGTGAGTTCTGGCCACGCTCACCTAACCCCGCACACGTGGCACCAGCGTCGAGGGGATCGGGGCGACCCAAGCCTCGGGAAGGGTCTGGGAGCGGCTCGACCCTCGGGGGAAACAGGGAGGGCAACCGCCACGTCACGCTCGGGCCCGACCCCTCCGGGGGACGCACCACGTGGGCGCATGGGGCCGCCCGTCCCTTTAGTCTTGATACCCCCGGGTCCGTATCATCGACACACTCAATTTTCTTCAAGTACTTGCCATACTGGAAGAACCTAGAGTTTTGTCATTTCATTGATGTCATGCGCCTCGAGAAGAACGTATTGATAGCACCATCGGTACCTTCCTAGACATCCGAGTAAGACGAAGGATGAACTGAAGTCACATAACGACCTTATAAATTTGGACATAAGGCAGAACCTTCACCCAAAAGAGCTGGCAAATGGAAAGATCGAGATTCCTTCTACTTATTACTCCATGACACCAGAAGAGAAAAATGTATTCTGTAGATGCTTGCATGGCGTGAGAGTGCCCATTGGTTTCTCATCAAACATTGGGAAGCTAGTCTCAATGAAAGATTTGACCATCTCCGGATACAATGCTCATAACTGTCATAGGATGCTAACGCTCTTCCTCCCTATTGCTATAAGGACATTCAAACATGTTCACACTAAGGTAGTGATAACAAAGTTGTGTTACTTTTTTAATCGAATTTCCCAAAAGGTATTTGATCCTCTGGAATTAGGGCCACTTCAGAAATTTGCAATTGAGACCATATGAAAATTTGAGATGTATTTCCCTCCATCTTATTTCAATATGATGGAGCATCTGATTATTCACATCGTCTCTTAGATTATTGAATTTGGTCCGTTGTACTTACATCAAATGTTGGCTTATGAGCGTTACATGTCTATTCTGAAAGGTTATGTCTGCAATCATGCTCACCCAGAGGAATTGATGATAGAGGGATACACAACTAAAGAGGTGGTTGAGTGTTGTATGGATTACATAAAGGATGTTAATGCCATTGGGATACCCGTGCCTAGACATGAGGGAAGATTAACTGGGAAGGGGACTGTAGGCAAGAAACGATTCTTCGATAATGATTACAAAGCAATGTTGGAGGCACACAATAGCGTACTATAACAGCTCGCTATTGTTGAGCCCTTTATTGAACAACACATGGAAAAGATCAGAGCCTGCAACGCCAGACGATCCGCTGATTGGGTCTCAAAAGAGCAAAAGCGTCGCTTCCCTCAATGGTTGACGGATCAAACATTACAAAGGCTGGCATTTGGCCCGTCAACTCTTGTGACCTCATAGCAAGGGTACGACATCAATGGATATACTTTTTACATGAGAGCAAAGGACGATAGAAGCACAACCCATAATAGAAGCCCAATAGGTCAGAAGAAATCTTATTATGGGATCATAAAGGATATTTGGGAACTTGACTATGGACTAAACATCCAGATCCTGGTGCTTCGATGTCAATGGGTGAAAGACACAACCGGTGTTTTCCTGGATAACTATGGCCTAACGATTGTCGACCATAGTAAAACAGGGTACAAGGATGATCCATGGGTACTCGCTGAGCGTGTGGCACAGGTTTTCTATGTGAAGGACCCTTCCGATGAGAAGAAAGACATAACTCTATCAGGAAAGCAACACATTGTATGCGTCAATAACATTGAAGATGCATCTGATTACAGCTAGTACGAAGACCACCCATTATTCATCGATCTTCCTGTTATGATCAAGCGCATAGAGAGGACCCTGAATGAAGAGAAGATCCCGTATGCGCGCCCCGATGGTGTTGTAAAAATTGATAAACGGTAGTTCCATTATGTAATGAAGTTGTTTTGATATAGTATGTAATGAAGCTCTATCGAATGTAATGTGTCCTTAAGGTGTTGAGATATAATGATCAATATTGGATCTACATGCTAATTAATTAGTTTCTATATTTATAGGGAAAACATTTAATTTAAATATATTTACAGGGACCAATTTTAAATATTATTAGTATTGTAGTCAATTAATTATGCTCTCTAAATATATTTACAGGACATATTAATTAGTTCCTATAATTAACATTGCATGTGGCTGGCTTAAGCGACCGCATGCCAAAATCATCTTCGCATGCAGGCCAATTTACGGCCCACATGCGAAAATTGTTTTCGCATGCGATTGCTTATCCCGACTGCATGCAAAAACCATTTTCGCATGCGGTCCTTTAAGCCGGCTGCATGTGATGATCTATCCCTATATAAGCCTGGGGCAGGACATGGAAAATTTTCAAGTCCCGGGGCCCGCGAACCCTAGCCGCCAGGCTGCCCAAATTTTTGACGCCTTCGCTGTCGCCGCCGCCGCCTCTCCTTGCACCGCCGCGTAGTTTCTCCACCACCCGCTGCCTTCACACCGCTCGTCGCCGCCCGTCGCCGTCGTCCACGTCGGTCGCCCTCTCTCTGTCGGCCACCGCCTCCACGCCGGCCGCCATTTCTCCACCGACCAACGCCGCCACGCCTCCGGTCACCGTCGTCAACGTTGGCATCCACTCCGCCCGTCGCCGCCCGTTGTCAGCATCCCACTCCGCCTGTCGCCGGCATCCCACTCTGCCCGTCACCGTCATCAGCCCTCTCTCTGCTGCCTACACATTGCCCGTCACCGCCCGGCTAGTCGTCCTCACCGAGCCCACGTCGGCCACGCCGACTGCCCTTACTGATTGGCTACGTCGACCCAACTAGGATTTGCAAAACACAACACACTGTTGAGATGTGTGAAAAAGCCCCGGAATTAGCAGACAAGACACCCGACGAAAAACAAAAATATATCAACAATTTGCACAAGCGCAAGAAGCTGGAGGTAGCAACATACTTGGTGCTAGCAATGTTGGCGCACACCGACAATAATGTCATAATGGTCCCTTATGCGTTAACGTTAGCATCTCCGCTCGTAAATCCGAGGTTTTTTTGCAGTAATACATCATTTTAAGCAATTGATTTCAAACGATTCATCTTTCTTATTTGTAGCGACCACTACATATTATTCCTGGTATATCCGAAGGACCAATTGATCGTATTGTGTGACCCAGCACGCTATGAGAAAGAAACGTTCATGGAGTTTCTCACCCTTCTGAATTTGTAAATAATAAAATAACCCATATGCACAGAATTGCTAGTTTGGAATTTCTAGGTGATTACAACAATTATTTTCTCCGAACAACGGCACACACAAGTACTACCGAAAAAGAGGTGGCCCAGTAAAAGATCGAAAAAAGGTTAAGCTAACCATCAAGATAGGCTAGCCGGTAGTAACATATGCCATTGATACAATTTATCTTATAATCTTAACTTGTTTATATTGACCGATCTCTTATTATTATGTTCGCAGTGTTTCAAACAACCACCGGGAACTAACCTTTGTGGATATTACGTGTGTGAGATGCTTATGGTCAACAGGAGGTACACAACATCCAGTGACCGCGTAAGCCCGGATATTGTTCTCCATATATACAAAGTTGCAAATTGGATCTCACAAATCGAGATTGTAACATTTATTGTTTTCTTTTTCCACAGATCCTTGCAATCCCGTATGTAGCAAATCAGATCGACGACAAAACTATAAGGAACTTGTGCGTTGACCTTTGCCGCTTCCTCCGTCATGATATATGCCACGCACTTAGGCTATTCTACGATAAGAACAGCCAACTTGCATTAGAAGGCAAATTCAAACCCCTAAGAGAGTAGGAGAAAGAACATATGCAGTAAAAATATAAAATTTTTGTCCGTGATGAAACTGTTGTTTATTTGTAACATATGTATGATATGTATATAAATGTTTCATGCATTATGTATTCAAAGACTATTTACTTGTCAATGCAAGATTGTGGTAAGCATGACAACTCGATTAGCTCCTATGCGTACAATTCCAAATTTCGATCCTGAATTGCAGGAAATATTGTATTACACACGAGATGTAATCTTCCCAAATGGTCAGTATGGGAATAGGGTACACATGAAATACCCATTTCCGCATGCGGGCCACATAACACGACCGCCTGAGAAGATTGATTTTCGCATGCGGCTGGATTAAGCGGGCCGCATGCGAAGATCGATTATTGTATGCAGCTGACTTATGGCCTGCATGCGTAGATCGATTTCGCATGCGGTTGGACCGGCCGCATGCGAAAATGGTGATTTTCGTAGACCTTTTCGTGCATGCGGGCCAGCCAACTGCATGCGAAAACCGGTTTTGGCCGTCTGTAAAAACCATTTCTGTAGTAATGACCGTGCATTTTGTCGGTATTAAGAGCAGATACAATAATGGATGGTAGAACATCCACGTAAGAGTTTTTGATGAGCTGCAAGAGAGAGGGGAAGAGAGAAAGAAGAAACGGTTGACTAATTAGTCGCTCGGCTGCACGCTACGCCTGAGGTCACGGGGCCCACCAGAGAGCGATAGGTGCACCCATGCAAGCCGCCGTTGCCCGCGTGCACTGCCGTCGCACGCGCTCTACCGCCATGGTAGCCGTCACGCTCCACTGAGTCATCGACGTCATGCCCATCGGCACTGCCCTTGTCAGCCATGGTCATCGATGTTGTCGTCTACATCCGCCCCGCCAATGCCCTCATCCGCCATGACCGCCGTTGCCATCGACAATGTCCATCGCCACCCTAGTCTATTGCGCCCACTGCCATCACCTACAACCTCCGGACCTCCAAGCTCGTTGCCTGCATCCGCCTTGGCCGCTGTCCTCGCCCACCGCGGCCGTCGCCATTGCGCTCCACCGAGTTCGCCGACGCCCTCGTCCGCCTTGGCTGCGACCCTCGTCCATAGTGACCGCCGTCGTCGCGTTGTCGCCCTCTTCCGCCATTGCTGTCACATCATCGTCGTCGCCCTCTTCCACCAGCGTTGCGGTCCTCATCCACCCCGGTCGCCTGCGTCCGCCTTGGTCGCGGCCCTCGTTGTCGTCGCGTCGTCACCGTTGCATCTATCACCGTTGCCATCGTTCACCGTGGGTGCCTCCGTCGCACCGTCGCCCTCTTCCACCGTAGTTGTCGTCCTCGTCCACGGTCCACCCCAGCCGTCGTCATTCCGTCACACCGTCACCCTCTTCTGCCATAGCTTCCCTCCTCGTCCACAGTCCACCCCAGCCACCGTTGGGCGCCATCGTCTTCCACTGCATCACTCAGTGCATATATCCGTGTGCGGTCGCCATCGTCCGGAAGAGGAGGTAAGACAGAGAGAGAGAAATTTAATGATATGCCACTCAATAGAGGTGGCTTTAATAGAATGTCACCTTCTAAAATGTCCTTATAAAGATGCCACTCAATAGAGGATGCTCCTTCATAGAATGCCACTTTGGGCTGTTGAGGCTTTTTTTATGTTGTTTATATTTTTTCCCAAACTTTGCTCACGAAATGACCGAAATGCCCCTGTAATATCATTTAGATCTAGATCGTTTCTTGTCTCTCTGTCGGCCGCGATAGGGGCGAGAGACGCGACGTCGCCTGTCCGCTCGTCCCCGACCCTCCGCACGCCCCTGCCCCTCTCCCTCTCACTGTCATCACCCTGTCCGCCTTTTTCCCACCTCGTCGTCCCCACTGCAGTGCCACCGTCGCCCGTTGTAGGGAGTGCCGCCACCCGCGTAAACCATTGCCGCCGCCGGGGAAGGAGTCCCCACCGCCGCCTCTTGCCTTCCCAGGCCTCCGTCCGTGCTCCCCTGACCCGACCCCTACCAGGTCCCCTCGGCCTCCTAGATCCACCGTCGCCCCCGCCTCTTTCTCTTCCCAGACGACAGCATGTTTAGCACCGGTGACTAGAAGATTGACAGCATAAGCTCGAAGGATGTCTCCTTGGGGTAAAATCTTTCATCTCGTTGCACATTTTATATTTACATCGAGTTAGATTTCTAACTCGGCCTTTTCTCTTGTCGATTCAAATCGTTTAGGTTGGATTCAGAACGGTCTAGATAGTTGTACAAGTGCGCCTTTATGTCTTGAGTATGGGGTGATTTTAGAAGCAGCAGCTCCAACTGTTGGTGTAGAACAACAATCGGTTCAGTATGTTGATTGGGATAGCTTGAAGATAGATGAAACACTAGATGATGAGGGAAGGATTCAGGTCATGAGTGATGACTAATTATTTGCACTCATGACCTATAGGATTCAGGTCCTATAGAGTGGCATTCTGTTAAAGCCACCTCTATTGAGTGTCATATCGTTAAATTTCTGTCGAGAGATGGGGAAAGAAGATGAGTGTCACGAAAAGAATAGAATATTTTTTTGGATAGACATTAGCTACACAGGAGAAATTAATAGCCAAGGTAGTAGTACAGGAGTAGTAGTAATATAGTAAAAGAAGCAGAATACGTACAGTACTTCGTAATATTTTTTTGCTAGAGCTAGCTGGCCACTTGTATGGAGACTTTGTATGGAGAATGCACTGGTTTGTCCTCTGGGACAGTCCGTAAGGAATATTGAGGGGGTGTTTGGGAGAGAGACTTATTTTTTAAGTTCATGTCACATCGGATATACGGACATTAATTTGGAGTATTAAACATAGGTTAATTATAAAACTAATTACACAGCTAGAGGCTAATTCACGAGACGAACCTATTAAGCCTAATTAATTCATAATTAGCGCATGTTTACTGTAGCATTATATAGGCTAATCATGGATTAATTAGGCTCAATAGATTCGTCTCGCGAATTAGTCCAGGGTTATGACATGGGTTTTATTTTTAGTCTAAGTTTAATACTCCAAATTAATAACCGTATATCCGATGTGACAGGGACTGGAAATCTAAACAGGTCGGTTCGATCGAATCGGTGTTAAGTGAGAGCCATCCGTAATAAACGCAGTAGTCGAACGGTCTACTACTGCGTTTACAGATGATGTGATAGGGCGTGATGTTCTGATTGGATAGGGAGTATAGTACTATCACTACTAAAAAGAATTTCACAACACCTGGATTTTTTTAAGCCGGGTATAAATTTCCGTGCTTATGAAAATATCGAGAGGTCCCAAAAATCTAGCCCGATTTTTACAAGCGGAGTTTAAAAGAAAAATGCATGCAAAAAAAAGTTGGTTTTCAGCGACAGGCCATTTAACTTACCGCCTGCGAAAACGGTAAGTTAAGAGGCCCGCCTCACAAAAAAAACCCTTAAAATAGTTCACGTTTCCTCGTCCTCCACGTTTCCTCGTCCTCCACGTTTCCTCGTCCGCTCCGCTCCTCCTCCGCGCACCGTCCTTTGCTCCGCACACTCCCTCCTGTTTCTACCACCGCGCACCATTGGCCACCACATCTGGCGGGCCTTGGGACGGTGGAGGCCCGCGGTGCTCGGCCTCCCACGATGGCAACCGTGACTGCGACGACGATGCTGCCGGCCAGAAGCGCGGATCCACTGTCGACGGTCCTTGGGAGCGCAGATCGGGAATTGGCGGCTCTTCCACTCCCCTCCCCTCCTTCCTCTCCTCTCCTAGATCTAGCCGAGGAGGAGGCGGTGGCCTGCGGTGGCCGGTGGAGACAAAAGGAAGAGGGAGGGGTGACAGCGCAGTGGAGGAAGAGGAGGAAGGAGAGGCACGGTGGAGGATGAGGAGGGTTGCACGGCTCGGTGGCGGCGTGACTGGATGGTGGGGCTCAGCGGCAGGGGGTCGACGACGGCTGCGAGGACGATGGCTCGGCGGTGGCTCAGCGATGCGAGAGAGGCAAGGGCGGTACACACGGGAGCTCCGGATCCGTCGAGCAGCGGTGGAGCTCGGCCGGTGCTCAGTCTTTGTCTCTCGGCGATGGTGACAACGAGGGGGAGCGGCTCAGGCTGCTTCTCGACCAGTGCAACGATCCAATCCGATTAGTTTGTTTGGAGATGGGGATTGCTTCAATTGGAAACTTGTGAATGGAAATTTTTGACCGTAAATTGTGATGATTTGTGGATTTGTTAACTTTGGGATTTGGGAATAATTTCTGAATAATTTATGTGGATTTTGGGATCAAGGAGCGGATTCTATTTTGGCGCTAACGAAGGTGGACGGAGCGGTGTCGCTCGGTCAAATTTTTTTTAGTGGTGGCCAGTATTAACACTGGTGGACGATATAACGTAGCCGTCTGTGCAAATTTATTTTCGCAGATGGATACCTTATGAAAACCGTCAACGGCACTGCTAGGTCATTTTTTTAGCGCTGGCTAGTATTAACATAGGTAGACGATATAACGTAGCCGTCAATGCAAATTCATTTTCGTAGGTGGCTACCTTACGAAAACCGTCAGCAAAAATATTGTATTATCATTGGCCTTTGGTTTTAACGGTGTCGTTGATTGCTTGTAAAAATCTATTTTGGCTGTCATAAAAAATCGTTTTTATAGTGTACCAGCAGGAGTAGGAGTAGTAATATAGGAGTATTGTACAGAGAAGAAAGGAGTACTACTGTACTAGTATACGACTACTAAACAATGCCACGTCCCAGTTTTTCAAAGTATTGTATTCCTATGATCGTTTTCCTAGAAAAGTAAGAAACCTCTCGGAAACTATTGTTTGGTTTAATTTTTCTTGTGGTACAATCAAAAAGCATTTCTTTCCTTTTTTTATGTTTTTGATTCTCGTAAGACTAAAGAAACATATGCTATTTTTCATGTGCTTATTTTTCCTGTTATTGTGCTTTTCTATCTGCGTTTGAGAGGGCCCTTAGAGTGCATGTACCGATGTACGCACAAATAAAAAAAATAGAGATATAATGCCGACCTTAATATAATTCTGCAGGACAGGTTTAATCTTCTCCCTCAACTTACCATTTACGCATTCTTCAAAGCCTTTTTCCTCGAAGAAGTAGACGACAGTGTCGAGTGATGCACCGCCTCTATCGTCTCTCATCACAAACCCCTCTCTCACCAGGATATCTAAAAGTTTCATATTTTCACCCTCATGTTTTACTCCAATTATACCAAGGCACAACCATAACTTCTCTGTGAAAACAGAAAAAAAAAAGGATTAGAAAGAAATAGAAAATTTGGCGTGCCATCAACACACCCTGTCAAAATTAATATGTTTATTTAGACTTTTTGTATGTGTGTATGTGGAGAAAGATTAGTAACTTGAAAATTGAAATTAGGGCTATAACGCAATGTTGAACCAGTAACTGTAAAATTCGTCATATATTGCACTAACTTGAGCTAAAGCTAGAGCGAACAGAAAACTACACAAGAACCACTACAATGAATTGGCTTAATTGCTTGATTGTGTGCAATTAGTAGATCAAAATTGCATAGTACTGCTTTTGCTGATTCCTACTACCACAAAACTGAAATAATCATCACAATTACTGAAATAATCATCATAATGTCATGTTACTCTAAAACTTTAAGTAGCTGTGTGCCATGGTCCGGTGATTCCACAAACATATATATGCATATGGAGTATTCCATGCATGGTAACTGAAACAATGCTTCCGTATCATCCCACATATATATCTAGAGCAGCTAATAATGGATCCTAAATATCCAACGGTGAATTATTTGCTTGATCTAAGATCCAATATTTTTGCAGGAAATGTTTCTACATTAATTAGAGAGTAGATGCGCATACATAACGCCTAGTGCTTCGCCATAAAGGAATCAACGGTGACTCGATTGCTTACCCTCAGTAACGGTGTGGCCTCCATATGGTCGCAGAACCGACATCACAAGGAAGGCGAATGTGGATGCCCAAGATGCCCAACAGTCCAGAGCGTCTTCCCTCAACTTCTTCTCTTCAAGCAGCGCAGGGTCTTGTTCTTCTCTCGCAAGTAGCCAGTTGAGAAACTTGCGAAGCTGATTAGCTGCGCTAATCGCCTTCCCTGTCAGCCGCTCAACCATAAGGTCAAGTTTGTGAGTGATTTCCTTGTCGTCGAGAAGGTTGTTGACCAGTCCCTTAGCAGATTGAGTGGCATCAACGTGGCCCGTCATGATCCCAAGCAAGTAGAGAGCAGAGACAACCACACTAACAGAAGCCAAGACGCTTATGCTGGCTGTTAGTGTGCTAGTCCTTTTCTGCATTATTCTTACTGTTGTACAGTAGTATTGTCTGTTCCTACGTTGAGTAGATTAATCTTCAATTTACAGATTATACCTGTCGGGAGGTAAAACTCCTCTAGCAGGGAACCGTGGGTCCCCCTTTTTGGTTCGGATCAGGGGCACGGGTGAGATCTCGAAAGACGAAGAGAAGTAAATCTAGAGGGGGTCAGGCCCTTGGGGGTGGAGAAGACACACCGAATTTATACAAGTTCAGGCCGCCATGGAGACGTAACACCCTACTCCTGTGTTGTGTGGTTGATATGTGATTGGTATGTGGGAGAATACAAGCGCTTGTTCTCCCCTTTGTTTGGCGCTCTTTTTTTTGGTGTCCAAAAGCTTCCCTCTCCCTCAGCCAGGGCCTCCTTTTATATGCCAAGGGGTTACCACACAGGCCTCAGACTTAGGTTCAAGGGAAAGAGAAAATGAAAAGCGCTACAGATACGAAGACGTGGGCGCCGTCCTTCTCAACGTGCGAGGACATGCTCGTCCACCATAGTACGCCTGCAGCCGTCACTCCGAATGACCGGCCGGACACTCGGTCATTCTTCCTTTTAAATGCTGAAGACTTTCGGCCTTCTGGGCCCTCCACGGGGCGGCGCAGCACCGAAGCGACCGAAGGAGAAAGGGGCCGGTCAAACCCTAAGGATGGACAAAAGGCCCGCATTAAATGTGATAGGACGGGGCATGCGCCGGGCACGCCCTACACCGGTAGGCGCGTGCGCACAGCGCGCGCCGTCACATCCGCCATGACATCTCTCATATCAGCCCACGTAGCCCTCTGGCACGCTCACCCACCGCATTGAATGCAGTGGGTGGCGCCGGCGACAGCCGCCCAGCCGACGCACGTGGGGCTGATCGTGGGAGGGGGGCTTGGGGCAACCCGACCCTCCGTGCGGGAGGAAGGCTCGGGCAGCTCGACCCCCCACACGGGAGGCAGTTGCCGATCCTCGCGTGGCCCAAACCCCTTTGGGGCGGCCTCCTCCCTTTACTCACGATACCTCCGGGCCCATATCACCGACAGCAGCCCCCGGCGTTAGCCCTGGGCGACGCTTCTTGCCGACGGCGAGGGTTGACGCCATCCCTCCTGGTCAATGGTGTGCGGGCCCGGTCTTGGCTTTGCGTGGTGGCGCCCTTGCGACGGGTCCCGCGTGAAGCAGAACCGTCTCCGGGAACGGGCTCGCGCCCTCGCGGACTCCGAGGCCACCGTGCGGCAACTGGAGGGCAGCCTGCATCTCCGGGAGGAGGCCTGGCGGGAACGCGACGGGAGGGTCTCGAAGCGCGAGGCCGAGGTCTCCCGTCGCGAGACGGCGGCGCGGCAGCTCAAGGAGCAGCTCGCCAATCGTGAACTCGCCGTGGCTGGCCGCGAGAGCCGGCACCTGGAAACCGCCCGCACGGAGGGGACCGCCCTAGAGCAGCGCGTTGCCGAACTGAATGCGCGGCAGAGGGACTTGGCCTCTGTGGCGCGGGACGCGGCGGCGCCGGCGGACGGGAGCGAGGCTCTGCGGGAGCGCCTCGCCACGGCGGAAATTATAAATCTATAGTACTACAGTATTCTTACTGTTGCACAGTAGTATTGTCTGTTCCTACGTTGAGTAGATTAATGTTCAATTTACAGATTATACTCATGTTTTTTTTTGAGATATATAGATTATACTTTAGAGATTACATAGATCGATACCACATTATCAATATATATATATATATATATATATAATTTGTGCCATGCTTTTAATATACTTTATTCTGAAGAACAAACTTCAATATCAGCATCGCTCAATTATATAGCTTTTTAAGCGAAATCTTAAAAAAAAATTGTAGTGTTTTAATTCATCAACGTGAGCCCTAGTCTATCAGTCCATCCATAACATGCACCACATCACCCACAAGGAACAGCTGCTTATTCCAATTTTATCCGCGTACACGTGACTACGGCAAACCAAATGGGACTGCCAATTTGAACTGTTAATTTTAAATTTTACAAGTTCTTTCATCAGTCAGACTTAACTTTAAAACATTACTCCTACCTTAAGGGATCCTTTTCAAATGCTAAGATTTTGAAAACGCTGGAACATGAAAAATGTAGTATAGAAAACAAAACCACAAGAATTGCTAAAAATAGATGTTTGGATAGCTCATAGGAAGAACACGGAAAATACACTGTCATCGATTGGTCTGATGCTGATTATAATCTGTACAATTTGTTAGCAAAATAATAATAATAATTTATGTGTAAAACTTTTATATACATCTATATTACCAAAATAAACTTCAATTAAAAGACATAGAATTTTAGTTTTAAAATTCAAATTATTAGCCAAAAATTATAAGTTATTATTATTTTATGAGTAAAACTTTTATTGCTATGAGTTACTTTATGAGTAAAAGTTTATTAGCTAATAAAACTTTAAGAGTAAAAGTTTATATATGGAAAATAGGTTGCAATCGGTTGATCCAATGTTGAAAAATAAACTTCAATGAAAAAACATAAAATTTTAGTTTTAAATTTCTAATTCTGGCAAATGGCTTGTAAGACAAGAGCTTAAGTAGATTATACTGCTTTGTGATTTGTTAGAGAGAGAGAAAGCCTCTCATCTTTTGTCCTATAGCTTATATATAAGCCGTTGTCAAAATTTAAATTTTAAAACTACAATTTGAATTTGAAGTTTGAGTCTATTTTTTTTAACATTAGGTTTTAAATTGTTAAGCATATATACATATATAAATAAGTCGTACGGCTTATAGTCTAACACACGTCTCAAAATATTAGTACATACTACCTCCGTCTCAAAATATAAAAATCTAGTACTGGATAGGATATATCGTAATATGATGTTCAGATTCATAGTTTCAGTACTAGATTGTTGTATTATGAGACCGAGGGAGTAGTATGTCATTGGACATTTTTATAACAACAAATCTAGACATGTCTTTTTCTGTCAAAATTCGTTGTCCTATAAAATATCCAATCACATACTTCTAGATAGTAATATTTTGGGATGGATGTAGCCCGTTCTACCTTGAAGTCATTTTCTAATGTATACTCCCTTAGATCTGTTGGAGTATGCAAAACTCATGGTTCGGTACTTTTTAAACCATTTCTAAACCATTTCATATGGGTGAAAAATATCGCATCAGTCTAAGCCCAGAACGGCACTAATACACCGTTTCATTTGATTTGACGCTTTTTAACTATTTTGTTTCTTATCAGTCTACAGTTGTTTTGCGAATTTATGTCATGTCCCGTCTGTATAGGTGCATTATTATAATCAGCATCAGACCAATCGATGACAGTGTATTTTCCGTGTTCTTCCTATGAGCTATCCAAACATCTATTTTTAGCAATTCTTGTGGTTTTGTTTTCTATACTACATTTTTCATGTTCCAGCGTTTTCAAAATCTTAGCATTTGAAAAGGATCCCTTAAGGTAGGAGTAATGTTTTAAAGTTAAGTCTGACTGATGAAAGAACTTGTAAAATTTAAAATTAACAGTTCAAATTGGCAGTCCCATTTGGTTTGCCGTAGTCACGTGTACGCGGATAAAATTGGAATAAGCAGCTGTTCCTTGTGGGTGATGTGGTGCATGTTATGGATGGACTGATAGACTAGGGCTCACGTTGATGAATTAAAACACTACAATTTTTTTTTAAGATTTCGCTTAAAAAGCTATATAATTGAGCGATGCTGATATTGAAGTTTGTTCTTCAGAATAAAGTATATTAAAAGCATGGCACAAATTATATATATATATATATATATATATATTGATAATGTGGTATCGATCTATGTAATCTCTAAAGTATAATCTATATATCTCAAAAAAAAACATGAGTATAATCTGTAAATTGAACATTAATCTACTCAACGTAGGAACAGACAATACTACTGTGCAACAGTAAGAATACTGTAGTACTATAGATTTATAATTTCCGCCGTGGCGAGGCGCTCCCGCAGAGCCTCGCTCCCGTCCGCCGGCGCCGCCGCGTCCCGCGCCACAGAGGCCAAGTCCCTCTGCCGCGCATTCAGTTCGGCAACGCGCTGCTCTAGGGCGGTCCCCTCCGTGCGGGCGGTTTCCAGGTGCCGGCTCTCGCGGCCAGCCACGGCGAGTTCACGATTGGCGAGCTGCTCCTTGAGCTGCCGCGCCGTCGTCTCGCGACGGGAGACCTCGGCCTCGCGCTTCGAGACCCTCCCGTCGCGTTCCCGCCAGGCCTCCTCCCGGAGATGCAGGCTGCCCTCCAGTTGCCGCACGGTGGCCTCGGAGTCCGCGAGGGCGCGAGCCCGTTCCCGGAGACGGTTCTGCTTCACGCGGGACCCGTCGCAAGGGCGCCACCACGCAAAGCCAAGACCGGGCCCGCACACCATTGACCAGGAGGGATGGCGTCAACCCTCGCCGTCGGCAAGAAGCGTCGCCCAGGGCTAACGCCGGGGGCTGCTGTCGGTGATATGGGCCCGGAGGTATCGTGAGTAAAGGGAGGAGGCCGCCCCAAAGGGGGTTGGGCCACGCGAGGATCGGCAACTGCCTCCCGTGTGGGGGGTCGGGCTGCCCGAGCCTTCCTCCCGCACGGAGGGTCGGGTTGCCCCAAGCCCCCTTCCCACGATCAGCCCCACGTGCGTCGGCTGGGCGGCTGTCGCCGGCGCCCACCCACTGCATTCAATGCGGTGGGTGAGCGTGCCAGAGGGCTACGTGGGCTGATATGAGAGATGTCATGGCGGATGTGACGGCGCGCGCTGTGCGCACGCGCCTACCGGTGTAGGGCATGCCCGGCGCATGCCCCGTCCTATCACATTTAATGCGGGCCTTTTGTCCATCCTTAGGGTTTGACCGGCCCCTTTCTCCTTCGGTCGCTTCGGTGCTGCGCCGCCCCGTGGAGGGCCCAGAAGGCCGAAAGTCTTCAGCATTTAAAAGGAAGAATGACCGAGTGTCCGGCCGGTCATTCGGAGTGACGGCTGCAGGCGTACTATGGTGGACGAGCATGTCCTCGCACGTTGAGAAGGACGGCGCCCACGTCTTCGTATCTGTAGCGCTTTTCATTTTCTCTTTCCCTTGAACCTAAGTCTGAGGCCTGTGTGGTAACCCCTTGGCATATAAAAGGAGGCCCTGGCTGAGGGAGAGGGAAGCTTTTGGACACCAAAAAAAAGAGCGCCAAACAAAGGGGAGAACAAGCGCTTGTATTCTCCCACATACCAATCACATATCAACCACACAACACAGGAGTAGGGTGTTACGTCTCCATGGCGGCCTGAACTTGTATAAATTCGGTGTGTCTTCTCCACCCCCAAGGGCCTGACCCCCTCTAGATTTACTTCTCTTCGTCTTTCGAGATCTCACCCGTGCCCCTGATCCGAACCAAAAAGAGGGACCCACGGTTCCCTGCTAGAGGAGTTTTACCTCCCGACAGGTATAATCTGTAAATTGAAGATTAATCTACTCAACGTAGGAACAGACAATACTACTGTACAACAGTAAGAATAATGCAGAAAAGGACTAGCACACTAACAGCCAGCATAAGCGTCTTGGCTTCTGTTAGTGTGGTTGTCTCTGCTCTCTACTTGCTTGGGATCATGACGGGCCACGTTGATGCCACTCAATCTGCTAAGGGACTGGTCAACAACCTTCTCGACGACAAGGAAATCACTCACAAACTTGACCTTATGGTTGAGCGGCTGACAGGGAAGGCGATTAGCGCAGCTAATCAGCTTCGCAAGTTTCTCAACTGGCTACTTGCGAGAGAAGAACAAGACCCTGCGCTGCTTGAAGAGAAGAAGTTGAGGGAAGACGCTCTGGACTGTTGGGCATCTTGGGCATCCACATTCGCCTTCCTTGTGATGTCGGTTCTGCGACCATATGGAGGCCACACCGTTACTGAGGGTAAGCAATCGAGTCACCGTTGATTCCTTTATGGCGAAGCACTAGGCGTTATGTATGCGCATCTACTCTCTAATTAATGTAGAAACATTTCCTGCAAAAATATTGGATCTTAGATCAAGCAAATAATTCACCGTTGGATATTTAGGATCCATTATTAGCTGCTCTAGATATATATGTGGGATGATACGGAAGCATTGTTTCAGTTACCATGCATGGAATACTCCATATGCATATATATGTTTGTGGAATCACCGGACCATGGCACACAGCCACTTAAAGTTTTAGAGTAACATGACATTATGATGATTATTTCAGTAATTGTGATGATTATTTCAGTTTTGTGGTAGTAGGAATCAGCAAAAGCAGTACTATGCAATTTTGATCTACTAATTGCACACAATCAAGCAATTAAGCCAATTCATTGTAGTGGTTCTTGTGTAGTTTTCTGTTCGCTCTGGCTTTAGCTCAAGTTAGTGCAATATATGACGAATTTTACAGTTACTGGTTCAACATTGCGTTATAGCCCTAGTTTCAAATTTCAAGTTACTAATCTTTCTCCACATACACACATACAAAAAGTCTAAATAAACATATTAATTTTGACAGGGTGTGTTGATGGCACGCCAAATTTTCTATTTCTTTCTAATCCTTTTTTTTCTGTTTTCACAGAGAAGGTTATGGTTGTGCCTTGGTATAATTGGAGTAAAACATGAGGGTGAAAATATGAAACTTT
This sequence comes from Oryza officinalis, assembly GCA_008326285.1. Classification (NCBI taxonomy): domain Eukaryota; kingdom Viridiplantae; phylum Streptophyta; class Magnoliopsida; order Poales; family Poaceae; genus Oryza; species Oryza officinalis. The sequence continues at coordinate 32,130,167 of BDMV01000011.1, read as the reverse complement.
TAGATATCCTGGTGAGAGAGGGGTTTGTGATGAGAGACGATAGAGGCGGTGCATCACTCGACACTGTCATCTACTTCTTCGAGGAAAAAGGCTTTGAAGAATGCGTAAATGGTAAGTTGAGGGAGAAGATTAAACCTGTCCTGCAGAAGGTATGCTTTTCTCATCTTGTTAGGATTTAGAATTTTGTTATGCATGACACAATTACAATTTATGCGATTAATTTCAGGAGTATGAGACGATGTTGCGGATCCCTGCACCAACATCGGTCATTGGCTAAAAAGCCATAATACTTCCTTATTATTTTAGGTTGGTAGGATTCTTATTTTCTCCAAATGTGTTAATCTGATCATTTGTCTTTTCTTGAAATTTTTAGTTCCGTAGATCTGATCGCTTATCTTGACTTGAAATTTAACAATGCAGGCAACCCTTCCTGGGAGTAACACACATTTTGAGATGCTAGAAGTACATTTTGGGGATGCTAGAAGTTTTTGAGTGCAACTGCAAACTGGCTCTAGTCCATGCATCTGTTTCCAACCTATCTAGTACTAGCTAGTTGTAACTAGTACCTATCTTCATGACAAAATGTCTCTTAATTTCACCATCTCCACATAATTTAGCTTTATAATTGCTTGGTTATCTTGCCTGGTGATTTTTGTATAAATTTGGTTCAAAAAATTCTCTGGCACTAAAGTTGTTTGTTAATGCTAGTACTGATATAGTACTGAGTCTTGTTGTGAAGATGAAATGAAGTTTGAGATGGTACTATTATTCATCAATTTCGATCTAGTATTTCATTGAATCTATGAGGGCTATATGACTTGCTAAGTATTGTTTTGCTATGTACTCCATAATAAATCTGTAGTTCGTCAGCACTTGATGTTTCTGTAGCTGTGGTGCATGGCTTCCGAACAGGCCCTCTTGTTTTGCCATGTACTCTTAAATTTGCAAATTTATCTGGTACAAGAGTTGCTTGCTTAGTATTGTGTTTTGCCAATGTTCAACTTTAATAACCTGAGCTACGTAAGATACGTTACAATATGTTGTTATATGCCATAAATTTGCTTGGATCCAATCAAATCAAAATGCAAAAGAATGGTGGTTCGTTGCTTGCATATTGCCCGGCTTTGATGGCCATGAGCAATTTTCACTGATGTGATGTCTACGTGGCTTATCGATTGTCTTTGTCCCATATGAACATATACGTGACGTTTACATGACTTTATATAATAAGAAGATAAATAATAAAAATCAGCGAGACCCATATATATGTCAATGGCGACGCGATATCTCGCCGGGAAGCTCTCCACCGGACCAGAACCGGAGGACGGCCGCCGCGCGCCCAATCCAAATCCGCCGCCGCCGCCCCTCCTCCTCAAGTATGTAGACAACAAATCAATTGCACAACCAAATTAATTACCAGACTTAATCTTCATCGTAATCTAGCTGTTGTTAGTTAAGTTTCTTGCTTGAGCTCGAAGGCTACAGTTAAGTTAGTGGTCTCCTAGTTTGCATACATGCTTACGTGGTGATCATGAAATTAAGGACCTCAAGGAGTATAAGTATCCCACGTACAACATTATTTAACTATTTCTTTCTCTCTTGCTAATAACAATTCGTGTACAGTGTACTTACTTGCATATGTGTCGATCTCGGCTTGTTTTTTTCTCTATATAACTGCTCCTATAAATTTTAGGGAGGATGCACATTCAGCAATGGAAGAACTAAAGAGGCTGCATCTTCCATGAATGTGGACGAGGGAATACGACTGCTACTTAAAGAAGTAGCTAAAATTGAAGCTGCAAGGTGAAGTAACTAACATTGTTCTTATTCTTGTAAATCTTATTTAAACCAACTCAAAAGGTCTCACTCAATGCATGATTAGTAAAATACTACAAACAAATGTTTTCTCTGTTGTTTAGACAGCAAGGAAATAGCCGAGACAACAAGGTACAACAGGTTCCACAGAAGGTGTATAATGGGATCAGTTGTTCTTGGGATGGGCCTTTCAGGTGTCTCTTGTGTCTGGTATACTCGTAGTTACAGGAATGCCGTCAGGGAGGTGCTCAGGGAGCTGGAGCCGGAGCTGAAGCACGAGATCTTGAGAAAGTATTCATCACCAAGTAACTAGCCTTGTGTCCAGTTCACTTCTCCTTCCCTTGCAATGTGCTACATACTAATCAATGGCAATGACCCTGGTGTATGCAATGTTACCTCATGTTTGATGAAAGATTACATATCTTTTGACTGTTTAGCTTATTGATAAGTATCCAGATCTCAAAGTATTTTATGATATCCAACAAGAGTGCAACATAGTACTCAAAATTGGCTTCCTCGCATCAGGTGAGGAGACCTGAACGGCAACATTTCAAGCATCATGATGATATAATGCTTCAGTTATTATAGAATATATATAGCACATACATAGTTAAGGACGCCAGTTTTTGCATGGCCTAAATTAAATAGCTAGTTGAGAGGTCCAGCATCTCCTCTCCTATACAGCCCTTTAAACAAAATAAGCCTCTACTAGTTTTTGCATGTTAGTACAAGTCTCATCATGCTCACGCAAAAAGATATATAGCTTCTTTCGCCTGGTTAGTCTTGCCCATACACTGACTTAGACAAACCTACCAGCCAGATACATCTGTCAAAGAAGTAGGCTAACGGTTATTATTCTATATAACTCATATTAATGTTAAGCTGTCATTTGTTGCAGATACTAGTAGAAGAGAGTTCAAGGAAAATAAATACCTCCTGCTCATCATATCCACTTTAATCTACTTCTGCAGCAGTGCTTGTGTTTACAACCTAATTCAGGAGAAAAAGGAGGGGTTTAAAACATATCAAAATCAGTTATCTACAATTTACTTCCCATGAATTCAACTTGGTCTGACTTCAATCTAACTACTTTTGTACCAGTGCTGCTGCTACAGTTTTTTTTCTAACATGTTAAACCAATCCTCTGCAATTACTTCCCCATGAACTCAGCATTGTCTGCTTCTACCATGTAACAATTAATGGTTCAGGAGGGTTATTTACAAGCAACAGCTTGTCATAATATTCTCAAGAATTTGATACCAGTTGTACTATCCTCTTGAAAAAACAGAATATAATGACTATGAACAGCAACAAGGAACTCTAATGTCATACAGTACAAGTGGTTCAGTCAAGTTAATGAAAACAACAATCAAGGATGTTCGGAGGACATGGCAAGAGGAAAGTGGCACTTTTACATGATGACCACAATCACCGGGCATCAAACTGATGTAAATCCAGAGTTAGTTGAGAAAAAAACACAAGGTAGACATGCTCTCCAGAGCAAGAAGCTGAGTGGAACTTCTAACATAGCCATTTGTGATGCTGTTATTTTAAGTATCTATGAAAATCACGCCTTCGACAAATTAAAAGGTAAAACATTTTAAACGCATGTTGTTGATACCTGTGAAATGTAATCTTTAAGCTTCCCACTGATGGAGTCATCCAGTGCTCTCTCTGCAAGCTCATACATCATAGAGTGGCCTTCTGGTCCAGTAAGCTTCTCCTTCAGTAGGTACCTAGATCAAAGAAGGGGTAAATCAAAGAGAACTCTTCCCCACAAATTACCGATTTCATATAACACGAGAAATGACCACCAACCTTTGCTGCACAAGGAGTTCAAGTGCCTGCTTGTTGTTACCAAGAACAGGGTGGTTTTCATCGCTCTCATTTAAACCCAGCCGTCTCAATTGATGCCAGAGATCCTCTGAAATGTGATTGGCAAACTTCAGAAATATAATTGTCGGTGAAGTTTTCCTGACTGACATATTGATAAAAAGGTGAACCGTTACCTTCAGAAATTTTTCCACCAGACAGATGAACAATGCTAATGACAACAAAAGCGAAGCCAGACACATGGGCAGCCTCCTTATGCTTGACGTAGGTGCTGTACACCTCAGGGTCTAACTTACTGACCAGGACGTAGCTCTTCGCATCCACATTAACTAAACACATTCCAATTCGCTGGTCATTTTATCAAATTCAACATGTTGATAGTTAGCAGCCAGCCACCGAGGAAATAAAAGCAGAAGGTAAGTTACCCTGCTGCTGGGACGGGCGGCCGGAGCGAGTGGATGGCGCGCGTGTCCTCTGGAGCTCCCTCATCTCATAGCCGAAGGTGGCGGCGAGCCTGTCCCCGGCCTCCTTGATGACGAGAGCGGGGAGCGCGCGCTGGCGGTAGTTCTTGGTGACGATCTGCGTGAGCTCCTCCCGCTTGATGGGGCAGCCGGCGGTCTGGTGCGTCTTGAAGAGCACGTGGCGCATCACCTCCGCCACAAGCTTGTCCTTCTCCTGCAGCGCAGTGGCGCAGCCCCCGGAAAGGGCGGGACGGGCTGGTCAATTCGTCGAACACCTCGCGTGCGCGGAGCCTAGTCGCTAGACAAGCGGGAGGAGGAAGGAGGGGCGGAGAGAGAGAGAGAGTAGTACCTCCGTGGAGATGCCGATCTGCGCGTAGTCGTCGCTGACGGTCGCCATCCGAACCAACAAGGGAAGGAGCAGGCGGGGGAAGAGAAGAGGAAGCTTCTCCCTAGGTCAGGAATGGGGGATTAGGTGAGGAATCGGCGGTGAGGTTGGTGGAAAGTGGGGCGGCGGAAGGAGGAGCGCGCGCCGGCCGATCTGGATGCAGCTATCGGCGGGGGCGGCGGCTGCGGGAGCGAGGGAGAAGGGCGGCGGCGGAGGGGTCGCGTGCAAGTTGATGTTGTGGGGGGGGGGGGGGGGGGGGGGGGGTGCGGGGGGGGGGAGCGGAGTTCGCGCGCAAAAGCTGGCTTTTGGCGCCACCAGTTTTAGGTGGATACTTGATAGGCCTAAAGAGGCCCAAAGCATGAAGCATCTGTCTCTCCACCGGCCCACTATCATAATAAAATAAATAAATTTATTAAATTTTACAAAAATTATTCCAATATAAAATTGTTTAAAATTTTTAAAAAATTTTTAGAAACATATTACAATCGCAAGCGCTCACAACGTGCGCACACTCATCCATGTGAATTCACGCACGATATTTTATCCTTATGAATATCTTCAAAAGACTATACACGGGTATATGTTACGCCTTTGCGGATGATTTGACGAAATCCACAATCGTTCGCAGCAAACATCACACGCAAACGTTAGCATACCAGCCCATCGATTTTATAAACTTGATCTAATATGAAATCACTGATCAAAGTTTCAAAAGTTCATCTAAATTTTACCTTATAAACTTAAATATTTATGACTAGAAGGAGTACATGTTTGTGCATGATCGGACCAAATCCACAATCCTTCGTTCATTTGCAACAAATCAGCTGTCATCAAAACGCTAAACAAACCGGTCTCGTATGGTGTCACACGCCGCCGGTCTTGCCGCCGTCGCTGTCTTCGCCGGCACGGCGGCGCTTGGCCCAGAACCTGAGGCGGAGCTCCCTTCGCTCGAGCATCTTCTCCACCTCCTCGATAGGGAGGCCCTTGGTCTCCGGCACGCAGACGAGCACGAACGCGAGCGCCGCCATGGACAGCCCGCCGAAGATGAGGAACGTCCACGCCGCCCCGATGGCCTCCGTCAGCGACAGGAACGACTGCGCCACGGCCAGGTTCGATACCCAGTTCGCCGTCGCCGCCGCGCCGCCGCACACGCCGCGGTGCCGCAGCGGGTAGATCTCCGAGTTCACGATCCACGGCACTGTCCCCATCCCCGGCGAGAAGAACACGATGTACAGCGCCAGCCCCACCAGCGCCATCCACCCGTACCTGCTCGGGCAACCCTGCGTGTACCACTCCCTCCCCTCGCCGTGGCACGCGTCGCGCGCCGTGGTGTTCGACGCTGCCACCAAGCACGCCCCGGCGAGCAGCTTGTCACCGCCGCCCGACGCGCAGAAACCACACCCCGTCGACGCCGCCTTGAGACACCGCGTGCAGTCCCAGAACGACGGCGACGAGCGGTACTCCGGGCATGTCAGCGCGCCGCCGTCGAAGTGGGCAGTCTCGGCGGCGCCGACGGGCGGGGAATGGGAGGTGGTCTCGTGGAACACGGCGGAGAGCACGCCAAGGGAGAGGATCACGCCGGCGAGGCTGATCACGAGCAGCTTCCGCCGCCCGGTGCGGTCGATGAAGTATATGCTGACAACGGAGCCGGCGGCGTTGAGGCCGGAGGTGACGAGTGACAGCGCGAGCGCCGTCTGGTTAGAGGCGAACCCGGCGAGCTGCACGATCGTCGGGCTGTAGTACATCACCGTGTTTATCCCCACCAGCTGCTGGAACACCTGCAGCCCGACGCCGGCGACCAGCCCGCGCCGCACCGTCGCCGTCGTCATCAGCAGCGTCACCAGGCTCGTCTTCTCCGACGAGCTCCTCTCCCGCGTCTCCGCCTCCACCGACTCTTTCAATTCCTCCTTCTCCCTCTCCACCTCCTCCGCCGAGTATATCTTCCGCAGTATCGCCTCTGCTTCCTCCTCCCTGCCCTGAACTCAACACAACAAAAAATGGCAGGAATTAACGAAGAAGAAATAATGGCGGGAACGAACTGAATTTGTTACTCCCTGAGAAGATATTGGAATGTACTATCTCCGTTTTGTTTTTAATATATGAAGACGTCATTGACTTTTTACAAAAAATTAACCATTCATCTTATTAAAAAATTAAAATATAAAAAACTTAAGTAATAATTAAAAAATATTTGATGATAAATCAAATCACAATAAAACAAATGATAACTACATTTTTTTAATAAGATAATAGTCATACGTATCTCAAAAAATTAATGGCATATTATATTAAAAACAAAAAAAATACTATATTTTTTAATATAAAATTTTATATCTCTTGGTATTTTTGGTACCGAGAGGTACTAAATTTGCTCAAAAAAATTTTGGTACTACCTCTCAAGGATATGGTAAAAATTTCTGTTGTTACTACCTTTCTGTAGAGCCATCTTGGCGACTCGGGGAGGAAGAGCATGAGGAAGAACTGGACGACGGCGGGGACGGCGGCGACGCCGAGCATCCACCGCCATGTCCCGGGAGCCTTGGTGAAGGCGAGGTTGATGAGGTAGGACAAGAACTGGCCGCCGGTGATGAGGAGGCCATTGGTGCTGACGAGCGCGCCACGTATCCTCGCCGGCGACGCCTCGGAGATGTAGAGCGGCGACGTCATGGAGGCCATCCCGACGCCGAGGCCGACGAAGACTCGCCCCACCACCAGCTGCGCGGGGCCCATCGCCCACGCCATCACCACCGCGCCGACGAAGAAGAGGGCGTCGGCGACGAGGATCGACGTCCGGCGACCGTACCGGTCGTTCGCCCAGCCGCCGATCGCCGCGCCGATGATCGCGCCGGCCACCGCCATGCTCACGATCATTTCCTGCAGTCACCACCAATCCAGCAATTTTTTTCAGAATTCATCATGTGTTCTTTCTGAAAGTTTCAAGAACGTGTCGAGAAATTGGTTGCGACCTGAAGCCATGTGTTCTTGTAAACTGAAGGGAAATCGTCTCGAATGTAAAGCAGAGCTCCTGAAATGACACCTGCAGAAAACACAACACCAGTGGCAGGATGACTTCACTAGCTAAGCAGGATACTGTAATTTAATTACTTTTACTACTTCAATCTTCAGAAATTCAGTGAAATCCAACCAATTAATCAGTGAAAATGATCGCTTTTATCAGCTCACCTCTTCCCACTAACTGGAGGCTCCAAATTAAAGGCCCGATTACTTAACGCAAAAAAAAAACATCTTAACTGAACTTTCCAAGAAGTAGCAACTGACACTAACAAGAACCTGAACAATTGGGCATTTCAGCCACACAAAAACTGAAACTGATCATCAATCAACAGTCCATTACCGGTGTCGTAGCCGAAGAGGAGGCCGCCGATGCCAGCGGAGAAGGCGAGCCTAAGGACATAAGGGTTCCTCCATGAGAGGGAGAAACACTCTCTGAAGGTTGAGCCATCGAACTCATGAACACCTCCCTCCATGGCTATCTAATTCTGCTCTCTTCTCCCTTATCCTTTGCATCCCAATGCTTAGAAATGAGGAGCACAAGTTGGTCTCTGACTAGTATATATCTGCAATTCTGCATACATATGTACTAGCAGAGTCCCCCACTTCATTGTCTGCTTGTGTCATATGGTCACAGATGACAACGAGAAAGAGACTGATTGATTGAAAAGGAGAAGATTCCGGATTATTGGATTGGCGTGATCTCGTCTTGTCAGTGTTTAACTTTGACTCCAATGACTTGTGCTAGTGATCCTCTCTGACGGTGACGATGATGATCATTATTACTAGGATAATAACATGCATTATTTGGTCCATAATTTTTGGGTCCCTGTTGACTGATGTGCATTTTCAAGTCAAGCTTCAGTGACTAAACCGTGAAAATGGATTTTAATCACTCTCGTCATTTTTTTTACTTGTAGAAGTTAAATTCAAACCTGCATGTTTATGGAGTGATATTAGTATGACATATTATTCTATCTTATCAATTTTTTCTACTTTTTTGTGATTATCTAAATGGCATGTAAGAAACAAGGGGCATCCCCTCAAATGTGAACTCTGTAACTGAAAACTGCTTGTTTGTGCAGGTGTCAGTGGATGGATAAGTTGGGTGAAGTTGTTTTCTGTCCATTTCCTTATGCCAAATTTGATGTGTCGCCAAGTAGCAAATGTGAATTGCGTGATTGAAATGAAAGAAACTCTGTATCGAACTGTGTTTGTTCATGTGCATGTTCCCTGCATTATTTTCTGTCACTGCTGTTTGTCGTTTGCCTACAGTTTAACATTGACTACAGGGCCGAGTGGTCAAACTTTATCAAATTTGGCTGAGTTTAAAATGGATTGGTCGAATCTTTTAGGCAGTGTATAATTAAACTTTCTTTTGACTCATTTGATCTAGATGGTGCCTATCTTTTCATCTTAGTGGATGGGAGTTCAAAGATACCAAAGGCGAGTGAGACAGCTACATGCATGCATATCTCTGCCTATCAATTTCTCATCATGGTCGATGCAAAATTCCGTGCAAATGGAAATCCAAATCATCCAAAGTTGGGCAGATCTTTCAAACATTTCTGGAGCACACTCAAAATGTGTTTATCTATGTATGTGCCACTTTAGTACTTTAGATACCTTAATTTCTTTATAATAACCAAAACGAATGGCACTAGTTAGGCTACAGAGTATACATAGCAGAAGGCACCATAATTGTGATGCTTTCAAGTGTTCAGACAGGATGAATGAAATTTTGTCACCATCATACGATTTCAAGCTATATTTTGAATCAAATCATATATAAAGAAATCACTAGAGATGGTGAGATGGACACATCCAGATGGCCGTTTATTACTTGTCCACACTCTCTGATAGCTTTAGTTTGCTTTGCTTAGCTTTCTGCCTCTTGCAGTTAAATCACACATTCTTGGCACACCTTGGAAAACGGCCGGAGAACTCTGAACTCTCAAGCCATCTAAAAGAAACCGTTGGTCTACCTAATCTAACAGCTTCTAGTGTATTGTAAAATGCCTGGCATTTTTATTTTAATTGCTCCCTCCATTTTATATTATAAAATGTTTTGGATTTTTTATGTGTCAAATTTCTCTAAGTTTTGACCAAGTTTTTTAAAAAAATAACAAAGTATACAACACCAAATTAGTTTCATTAAATTCACCACTAAATATATATTTTATAGTATATTTTTATGTTAAAATATTATTATATTTCTCTATAAATTTGATTAAAATTAAAAAATTTTGACTTCGAAATATAATATGGGATGGAGGGAGTACATCAATAAACTAAAAAAGGATTAAACTTCTGTTCATGGAAAACGATCTAGGAGCAATTAATGGCTAATACTTGCAGTACTGAGGGTCATCACAGATTTGGATAGAGCATCTTATGAGGCAGTGGATTCTAAACTCGGAGAGGGACATCCCTCGTTATTTGCATTTTATCTAAATGGTTATAAAAATTTTTGAAAAAACAATAAGATATATTAATATGTGATAAATTACTCAATAAATATGCAAGTTAAAATTCAATTTCTATAAGTTCAAAAAAATTAAACTATCGTTAGTTAATGTATATTCACAGTCAAATTTATTTTTGTTGTTGCAACTTGTAAAAGTTAAATTTAATCTTGCATATTTTGTAGAGTGATTTATCACATATTAATCTATCTTATTCAATTTTTTTTAAAAAATTTTATAATCATTTAAATAACATGCAAACAACAATGAAATATTCCCTCGAGAGTAGAATGGTTTGCTTCTTATGGTCAAGTACATATCAACTTTTTTTCCTTTTTAGAGCAGCACTTGATCTGGCACGATATACTCAACATCTAAGCTAGCATGTGTACACAGGACTAGACAATGCTACTAGATGGCAAAAGAAGACACAAGAATGAAAGCACAACCGTTGGATCAGAGCAATCCAATCCAAGGGCCCAGATTAATTCAGTTTTGCCATTTTCTTCTAGGCAAGAACATATATCACAGCTTTCATCTCTGTCCTGTCCTGGCATGGTGTGTGTGTCGCCAAGTGTCGTGTGCTGGTGGCCGCTTGTCTCCTACCACCACAATGTTTCAGACTTTCACGATGGTCCAAAGGCTCACAAAACACCAACAAAATCTTTTGATATTATGTCCAATCAACAACATGAAAGAAAGGAACTTTGACCTCTACAATACCTTCATGCCATGTGCCCTTGAAATCTGAAGTATGGGCACCAGTGTGTTCTGTACTGTTCTCTTATCTCTCTTCTGATATCTGACCAATCCATATCATTCTTGGAATCTTTTGATCCATCTATCCAACCCAGCACACAAGTTGAACTAGTAGGTTTGTTACTTCAGGGGGTGTTTGTGGGTCAGGGACTAAATTTAAATTTCAGTCCCTGTCACATCGAATGTTTGAGTACTAATTAAAAGTATTAAACATAGATCAATAATAAAACTAATTGCATAAATGAGAGCTAATTCGCGAGATAAATTTTTTAAGCCTAATTAATTCATAATTAGCACATATTTACTGTAGCATCACATAGGTTAATCATGGATTAATTAGGCTCAATAAATTCGTCTCATGAATTAGTTCAAGGTTATGAAATGGGTTTTGTCTGTAGTCTACGTTTAATACTTCTAATTAGTGTACAACCATTCGATGTGACAAGGACTGAAATATTTTAATCCCATCCAAACAGAGTCTTAGTCTATTCTTTTTTTTATTGATCACCTGGAAGAGATGATTAGTATAATTGTCCTGATTTGATGACACAAGCATGTTGAAAGATTTGGGGAGATGTTAGCCTAGGAAGTCGTGGTCAAAGTGGTCACACAATCTGATAAGTTAAAATATGGAGCAACCCTTGGTGAATGCATGGGTTGGTCACATCACCACACTTTGTTGCTTGATTTGTTACACAAAGCGAAGTTTTGGATGCTAGCTTCCGGGCACTGGTGATTAAACAAGTATGACAGATTAATCAAGCAATCATGCATAGGGCAATCACTGCCTAATACTAGTATTTTATAAAGACGTACTGTCTGCTCTATGTTAATAATTAAATTGCTGGTACAACACGCACAGATCCTGTGTGTTTTGCATGGACTGGCCTATCAAGAAAGCTTTTTTTTTTTTGCTTCAGCGTTGTAGACACGCAACCTGGTACCATCAACAGCGTCAAAAATTGACCAATTAAGTATATTTCAATGATATTGCCCTTATATTTTATTTCTTTATTTCATATGAGAATGATCTAATTATATTAATTTAGCTAGGACATGAACACCTGCCTCTGCCCTGCTAAGAGCCCATTTCAACTAATGGGCCGAAAGATCAATCCACAGCCCACTGTTCCAACTCCAACAGCTCGAACATTCCAGCCCACGGGTTGGAACAGTTACCCTCTCATCTCTTAATTTGTGTTAATTTGACAGTGGTAAGTTTCTTCATCAGTTCAGTCATGCATCTATGGCTGCAATTAGAAAGCATACGGTAATTACGTAGCTGTGAGGGAATCAAAATGAGACGTTGATTATGATTTGGCACCGAAATGAGAAGTGCATGCATGCATAGTTACATACATATATATGCATCATTCATGTACTATAGATGAAGAAGAAAAAGTACTGCATGTGACACGCCAACGGCTTTCAGTTAAAGAAAGGTAACACGTACCTTAAGTTGGGTAGTAACTGCATGCTATACATAACTGGCGATCGATCATATCGTCATGCAACTTTGGCCCTCTTGTGTGTGTTTTCATTTCTTTGACCACTTTTGAGAGATTATGCATATGCCTGATTGATATTGCATATATTACACACACACACACACACACACACATATATATATATATGGTGGTAAAATTAACATTACTTGTTTTAATTTTCCTCATCACGCATGCAAAGTGCGTGCATCATGCATACCTTTTTTCTCTATTTCTTTGAGGAAATTAGAAATGCATGGTAATTAACCATGCACGTATATATTCCCAGATTCTTAGATATATACTTGAACGAACTATATGTATATATTGCCATATGCTACTTTCTCCGTTTCAAATTATAAGTCATTTCAATTTTTTTGAAGAGTCAAAATATCTTAAGTTTGACCAAATTTATATAATAAAATAATAACATTTATGATATCAAATAAGTATCATTAGATTCTTCGTTAATTATATTTTCATAGTATACTTTTTTAATGTCATAAATCTTTATAATTTTTTCTACAAATTTGGTCAGACTTAAGATGTTTTGACTCTCCAAAAAAATTAAAATGACTTATAATTTAAAACGGAGGGAACAGTAGTCTAGCATATTCCGTGTCTCTTGTACTGGTCTTTAGCGCTTAGCTTCTTTTTGAAAGATTCCAAAGTGATGGAGCGAGTTTGTGTTACACGTAAGCATGTACGTCACGCATGGTGGATCGATGTGCTACGATTCACACAGAGATCGATCGAGATCAGTAGGACTGGAAGTGGAGTGGTGCAACTTTTAATTAGCCATAGATGGTCCCGGCCGATCGAGTGATCGATCCATCAGCCACGGATGATCGAGTGATCGATTCAGGATGATTTTCGCAGGTGTTTGTTCACGTATCGATCGTTCGTCTGCGAAAATTTATTTTGACCGTCTACAAAAGTCACAACGCATACGCATAGGTAGTAGCAGCTTGAAGAATTAAAGTCGGACTAGATAGTAGTAGTAACGTTTAACACAACGGTGATCGATCGAATGTTCAATCAGTATGCATACTGCAGTGCAGCATCAATATTTCTATAGTTGACTGATGGTCAGTAATTAATTTGATCAACCTAGGCAGGTATCACTACCACAGAAATGTTTCTTGGTGCCAGTCCCAAAGGCCCTATAAGTGTCGGTTTTGGTCCTGACAACAATTGGTCGGCACCTATGCCTCCCGGGCATAGGTGCCGGATCTAGAACCGGCACCTATTGTTTTGAACAAATCAAAAAAAAAAGAAAAAAAATCCCGAATTCTCACCGCCGGCCGGCCGCCACCTCGCCCGGTTCGCCATCACCAGGTCCGCCTTTGCGCCGGCCATCTCCACCGCCGCCGCCGCCGCCACCAGGTCCGCCTCTGCGCCGGCCATCCACCACCGCCGCCACCAGGTCCGCCCGCAGAGCCTCCTCCGCCGCCTCCTCCGGCGCAGAGCCTCCTCTGCCGCTGGACTCCCCAGATCTGGAGAGGGACAGCCGGGAGAGAGAGGGGGCTGGCCGGCTAGCCCCTCCTCCTTCGCCTCAACGCCTCAGCGAGCGACGGAGACGGTAGCGCCACGCCGCGCCGTGCTCCTCCTCACCGGCCGGGAGAGAGAGGGGGCTGGCTCCACCGCCTCCACACCACCGTCGTCGCCGCCGCCGCCACCTCTCCCGGCTCCACGCCCAGACGGGCCAGCCGCCGCGTCCTCCGTCGGTCGCCGCCGCTCCTCCGTCATCCGCCGGCGCTCCACCAGATCTAGAGGCAAAGGGAGAGGAGGGGCGAGAGAGAGAGAGAGAGCCGACGCCGCCACCAGATCGGCCGATCGGATAAGGAGAGGAGCCGATCTGGTGGAGCGCTGAGAGAGAGAGCCGACGAATGGATGCGCCGTGGATCGGCCGATCGGATAAGGATCCTTATCCGATCGACGCGGCACTGTGCGACCGGCCTGGTTTTTATAATAGGTGCCGGTTTTTTTAATAGAACCGACACCTATAATATAAATATAGGTGCTGGTTCTATTAAAAAAACCGACACCTATAGTATAGGTGCCGGTTTTTCTTTAGAACCGACACCTATATTGCTTAAAGGTACCGGTTTTATATTTTTTTATCGTGGGGAGATGAAAAAAGGCTTATAGGTGTCGGTTTTAAATAAATCGGCACCTATAAGGTCGATCCCTACGAGGGTTTTTGTAGTAGTGTATGTATCTGTGGGTATGAGATCTAATAGCGATGGTGATCAGTTGGCGTCACGTAACAATAACATGTGTTAAAAGATGGTCATANTATATATATATATATATATATATATATATATATATATATATATATATATATATATATATATATATATATATATATATATATATATGAGATTTCTGCAATGCATTTAATTATATGTGCATACATACAAATATAATCCCCTCGGAAAGAAAGAAGAAGCTAGCTTAATTATTACTTCATTTGTCTTAAAATATAAAAAAATTTGGATATATGAAACACATAATTTAGATTTGTAGTACTAAGATAAAGATAAGTATTAGGTGCGTTTATATTAGGACGAAATGAGTATACTATACTTTGGTGTGACACGCACATGCCAGGTCATCACTGGTCAGGATACTGCACGCCTAGCTAAGCTACTAGTAGGTACTAGCTAGCTAGCTAGTAGCCTAGTACTGCATGCAACGCCATGGCCATGGCACAGGATGGATGGATGGATATACAGGGTTGGTCTCGCCTCTCGCCTTGCTGCCGGCAGCGAAGTTGCCCGCCCTATTCCCGGAAACTGACGACTCGATCACAAACACAACGTATGCAACACAAGCTTTAATTTTCTCTCTCGATCTCTCTCTTTCTTAATTTCTCTCAGATGAAACCCTAGCTCTTTTGCCTGCATTGCATGCAGAGGAGCCTCTCCGTCAGTGACTGACCCAGCCAGGCCACTTAAAGGCACTGTAGCAGACCTATACGTATACGTTGCTTTGACTGCATGTCACCCACATACGTGTACGTTCTTTTCTGTCAAGCCGGCCGGCCACACTAGCTCTTTGTACAACAACAACAACAACAAAATCATGTATTAATTGTGTGTTTCTCCATCGTACGTCACGATGATCAACCAAGGAGCCTGCAGCTAGCTTTAATTTGTTCATCAAGCGATCGACGAAGGAGACAGCAGACGCCAAAACGGTCATGCCCACATGAAAGAATCTCGCAACCAACTCTCAAAGAAAGTAAGAAACGGCCACCAGTTACAGTTTGAACGAATAGTATTGCGTACGTATACACCGGCTACCTCATGCTGTTCATAAAGCAAGCAGGCGAGACGGCCCTTGATTTGCTTTTGTTCAAAAGAAGCCAAACTTTACTGTATAATGCTAGCTAGTATTTTCTCTTTTCTCTTTTTGATCAGAGTGAAGACACATCCATCGATCGGCACCTTTTAAACAAACTCAAGTTGTGGAAAAGCCAAGAACAACACACCATGCAAATTAATTAAAAAAGTAGTGCATTTGCATTGCATTTAAACTCATCGACCAACAAGTAACTAAAACACACGCACTAGTTACGCTAATTAATCAACCGATTAACAACACAACACACCACACCACACCAACCTAAGTAATTAAGCTACATCACTCTGTTAATTATATCTACAACTCCTCCTTGAGATTGAAACCATGGTTAAGCATCAAGCATCACATATTGCAGGAGATTGATCGACGAAGAGAGCTCAGAGCCAGAGGGCGCCGGCCTGCTTGAGGAGCGGGACGAGGGTGCCGTTGATGTGGCACGCCATCACCTTCTCCACGCCGCCGAGGAGCCTGCCGCCGACGAACACCACGGGCACCGGCGGCTGCCCCGGCGGGAGCAGCTGCGACAGCGCCGCCTGGATGTCACGGCCGCCGGCGCCGGCGAGCTGGTCGAGCTCGTAGACGGCCGGACCGACGCCGAGGCCGAGGAGGAGGCGCTTCACGACGTGGCACATGCAGCACCCGCTCGCGCTGAACACCACCACCGCGTTCCCGCTCGCCATCCTCGCCACCCTCTCGTACACCGACATCATCGTCGCCGCCACCGCCTCCTCCTCCTCCACCGCCGGCGCCTCCACCACCTGCATCCTCATCCTCCTCTTCTTCTTCTTCTTCTTGCTCTCTAGTGAGATGTAAATGGCACGATTGCAAAGCAACACACAAACACACAATGGCAATGAGAGGAGGAAGAGGCAGGTGGATGATATATAGATGGAGAATCGGAGATGTGAGGTGTTGGGGGGGTCAAAGAGTGGCGACATGGAAGGCTTTTTTGGCAGTGGATGGTCGCGAGCTCGGCGAACACACTCTCTGACATGGCCACTGCCTGAGCTAGCCAGTACACTCATCCTTCCACCCCGATACGGTTACCAGACTATAGTACTACGTACCAGCAGACAGAGAGAGAGAGAGATGTGCAAGGTGTAGTAAGCAAAAGCAATGGAGGAGGTTAAAGTGACTAGTGTTGCTTACTAGAAAGCTGGTAGCTTTTTGATAGGGGAAAAAGAGTAGTAAAAAAGAAAAAAAGAGGAGATCAGGAACGCATGGAGCCATGGACTGAAGAGAAATGGAGCTAGCTAGCTAGCGAATTTTTTTGACAAATAATATTGTTTAAATGGAAAATCGCAAATCTAGCGGGCTTTTGGAGGAAATCGCAAATCTAGCGGCCTGTCGACCCACGGAGTGACGAAATGCGGCCCAGTCGGCCAACCGCGTGACGACAGGCCCTAATCGAACGGCGGAAAGATAATAGGCCGGGCCGATCGACCGGCCGCGGTTCGACTGGGCCCTGTCGTCACGCGGCATGTCGACAGGCCGGCCCAGTCGAACTCCGGGTGTTCGACAGGCCGGCCCGCCGGACCAGTCGAACGCCGGCCGTTCGATAGGCCGGGCCGGCCGGCCTTTTTTGTTAAGTGTAGTTTTTTTTTGTTAATACAAATTATTTTTTTAAAAGTTGTTTTTAACTTGTTATTAATTAATTAATGACATATAATTTATAATTGATTACTTATAATTTATAAGTTGTTTTCATAATTAAGTTTGTAAGTAGTTTTTGTAAATATAATTTTGTTATAATTGATTAATACCCATTTTGAATTGAATGTTTGGAGAAACACATTGGATTTTTAATTTATTAATTTTAGATATATCTATTTATAATTTAGTAATGTACAGAAAATTTTTTTTAATTGGGTAAGAATTGTTTTTAAGTTGTTAGTTAAGAATTAATGAGAGAACTAATTGATTAATTGTAATTTATAAGTTGTTAATATAATTATAATTTATTATAACTGACATTCACATTTGTAACTGCATATTTGGATAAACATATCGGAGTTATAATTTAATAATTTTAGAAATATTCATTTGTAATTTATTAATTTACAGAACCTTATTTTGTTTATCGGTTATTTTGAAAAATTCTGAAAATCACTTTCGGATAGGGCCAAAAATTTGCAGAAGCGAAAATTGGTTCTGTCTATTTTCGAAAATTCCGAAAATCGTTTTCGAAGAACTCAAAAAATTTCGAATTGACAGAACATGTTTTTAGAAACGGAGAAGAAACTTTTTTTAAGAATTGATGTTGAGCACATCCATGACCATACCGAAACAAGGAGAAGTTGTAGTACAATTTAAACATGATACACCTGGTTCCACTGTGGTTACATAGATAAGATTAGATTAGAACTAGAAGGAAAGTAGTGCAAGAGTTGAACACGACGACGATACAACTACCAACTCGTGCATACTACTGAGTGCAACGAGGCCACTTTCCCTTCCTCTGCGCATCGGGATTCTCCTCCATTGCTGCCTTCGCTCGCCGCGCACGCTCAAGCTTCCGCTCCTGCTCCTCCCTGTACGCAGCAACACGCCTCCTATCCGCCTCAGCCTTGTGTTCTTTTTCTGCGGCCTCCTCCTTGCGTCTCTGCTCTATCTTCTCCTTGCGCTCTGCATCCCATCGCCGCATGTACTCCAACCGCTCCTTGTTTTGCGGCTTGATCTCGGTGTCGATCCACTGCTCAAAATCACATAGCGGTGGAGGGGTCTACAACAAATGCAATGTTTACTAACCAAATAAGTTGTTCAAGACTACTTAATACACCAAATAATTATTACAAAACATCAGTTCCTCACCACTAAGTTAATGCGGCGGATCTCAGGTGTTGGCTCAAACTCAAAATTGGCACACATCCAGTATCTCTGCATGTACGTCTCCTCTTCATCAGACTTGGCTACCTTGCAAGGATCACCGCACCAGCACATGGGCACTGGAACACCGCTAGGCAAAGGCAATGGGTTGAAGGCATTTCCAGTCTTGGGGCGAGAACTACAAGTCAATAATAAATGAAGCACCCTAACCTGTTAATCTAGGATTCCTCATTTCATGCACAATGAATAATACATAATATCACAGAAACGATTTATGTTACCTTGAGTTGGTAGCTTTTCCACGCCTTGGCATCCTACAGTTTTAAAAAACAACTATCAAATATTGTAAACACCCTTAATACTTCTCATTGTACGGTCAAATATAGTAGTACTACAAACCAAACGTATGCATAACAAATCTAGCCTAAAATTATTCACACTTCTAAGTGCTACATATGTACTCACAAATTTCAACATATCTACTCACATTGCTACAAATCTACTCGCAAAAAATCTAGGGTTCGCATCTAAGTGCTACAGATCTACTCACAAATTTGAAATACATGTTAATTACACTAGTATGCGACACAAAATATAACCATACGTCGGGATATTGTACTAACGTGCGATCGAATAAGCACAGCAACAACGCTTCGCGGCTCTTGTCCTTCTTCCTCACCTCTCTCTTTTTTTTCCTTCAATTGTGACCGGTTGAAATGAGCAATTCCTCGGGCCATTGGATGAAGAGCGCGTATTCGGACCTATGTAATATATAGTGGAGGAAGGAGGCACATATCCATCTAACGTGCGTTCACCAGTAGCGTGGATTTGACAACACGTTCACGCGGCAGCGCAAATTGAATGATTGTGTCGAACAAAGCATCGGCAAAAGCTGAGTCCGGACGCCTTCACGCGCCGAAAGATGATAGCGACGTATCGTAAACGTCTGTCACGGGCCAAAAACTGGTAGGGACCAATCGTAGCCCTCTGTTACGCGCCGAAAGGTTTTCGTCGTTTCGTTTAGTAGATGTAGCGAATGACATAGAATGTTTTCGTAACATATGAGTGCGGCGACCGAATAGAGTTACGTACGAAGAGGTAACTCAAAGTTACTAACTGTAAATATTACAAACAGGTAGCACTTGTAGCCAACTGGCGAGGCTACAAGTCAAGAATGCCCCCCTCTCGCACGCTTGCTAGGCCCTCCCTTCTTACGTTGTCTGATCTGCTCCGTGGGATAGGTCAAATGATCAGGTGGGTGCCTATGTCGTGCCGTCTGCTGTGGAGTGGCATCCTCTGGCTGCACGAACTCCTCTTGCTGCGTAGGCTGCGTGACCGGAGGAGCACCGTACCAGTAGTCTACGCCAGCTTGCGCATCGGGTGCATTCGGCGCAAAGAAATCGTCCACGAACTGTGTTCGAGGAGAGACAGCAGGAACTGCAGAATGCCCCTGGGAAAACCCGTAGTCGTCACCTGTTGCAAATTAGAGACGATGGCACACTATAATAGTTAGTAAGTACCCATGAGAATTAAGCGAACGACGATGGTTGCCTTGGTTGTAAACAATACTTACTTGTGTGCTGTGTGTAACCTGCCTCCGGGGCGCGCGGAGTACAGTAGAGTCCCCAACTAGGTGTGGGCGCCAGGTTGTGACTTGTCGGCAGGTAGGGAAAGTCTGGTGGCTCAGAAGCTGGATGCGTATCGTACACATGCTGTGGCTGTTCACGTTGCGGAGGTTACGAAATGGTATAAAACGAAGGTTGAGTACGATATGAACTGTATGTTAAGCAAGTCAAACCTGCTGTACCGGAGGCCGCGGTGGTGGCATACTCGATGCCGGAACCCCAAAGTCAGACGATCTCCCGGGGCGAAAGGGGACCGGTGTCTCCTGAAGCGAAGGCCGAGCGTGCGATGGACCGGCGTCGTCGTAGTGGCGACGTGAAGTAGAGGAGCGGAACTGGTCCACACTAGAGCGTCGTGGTAGTGGTGGCGATCCTGCCTGCCTGGTGGGCTGCACAACATCAGCTGCGCTCCGACAGGAGACACGACGAAGGAGCGCCGCAGCCCGTGAACGGAAACTGCGAAGGACGGACGTCACGTCGTCCTGCCTGACGTGCTGAGGCCTCGTCTCCATTCTCTGTAGCAACGTGTTGGACTCAGTGTGAACCTGTTCCACAAACTCAACCTATCGAACGAATTGGGAAGGGCGTTAGAACAATTGAACGTATTCCACATTTAATGATAATCAACGAAAGCACCGTCATACCATTGAGTTGAACGCAGCTCGAGGCTGTGGGGCAAATGTGTCCGTGATCGACGCCTGGTGAGGGACAGAAGTTTCCCCTTGTGGCGGGAAACACCTCCAGCGCGTAACACTACGGTACCAACGAAGGTACTGTCCGTACGAAGCTCCGTCGTCTGGAGGTGTTTGGAGAACCAAGTGCTCGGCCGCATGTTCCCACTCTGCAACCGTTGGCGCGATCGTCTGAACAATGGTCGTCTCGTGAGATAGACCGAGTCCCTTCCGGGTGTACCTGCGTAGGGCGTAGTGAGCACGTAAGAAACATTTAAAATGGGGTAAAACACACTACGTGAAATTAACATTGTCGGACGTGTACTTACTTGTGGAGGGTAACAGCTAATGAGCGTCCACCTCTCGGAGGGAAGTCCTGGTACATGCCGAGCTGTTTACGTACCCTCTGCACGTGGTACGGCTCGACGTGCACGTCTAGCACGAGGTGACAAGTGGTCCTCCAAAGCTCTACGTCGCGCGTGCAGAGGTGCGCCAGACCGTGCGGTGCCCGCTCGACGACATCGTGATGCATGTACGGGGTCCAGCGTACACGGTCGGGCGTAAGCTGATCGAAGTCCGCCACGAACTGTGCGTACACGCGATGTGTCGTTCCGCTCACCCACCTCGGCTGCAAATGCAAGAAAAATATGATTAGTTCCCGTAACTCTAGATCATGCGCAGAAAAAGAGGGTGCTATGAAAAATGCCTTGCAAAGTACAATTACCTCGCGGTGTGTCCACAGCGATCCCATGGTTGGACGATCGTCGATGTCTTCAAGTCCGGACTTGTACATCTCATCGACGCCATAGCTTGCGTAAGACTCTAGCTGTGGCCTCCCAATGTCAAAGCGCTCATGCGCCCATAACATTAGAAGCAGAGGGCATCCTGTCAGAGAACTTCCCCTGTTGTTCCTGTTGCAAGCATCGCAGAGACCGGCGTACGTCGACGCAAGAACTGCCGACCCCCAGCTGTACTCCGGAATGCCGTCAACAGGTAGCTCGGCGATCTGGTCCGCGTAGTGGATGAAGTGCTTGTCCACGGAGTCAGCGTGAGTTCCCGTGAACATCACCCACCCAAACAGCCACAGTAGATACGCGACTAAGTGTCGGCGCACTACCCAGACCTCCTGGTCCTCTGGGAACTCCTCCTGGTGGAATTGGTGCAACCAACTCCTCGTGGACCCATGCCCATCTGTGAGATCAAGGAGCGGAGCAGCCACCACTCCACCAAAACTGGCCAACAGATCATCCGTCCATCCAGCGTGAACCTGTGTCGGGCCAATTGCTGCACCCGCTATTGGTAGACCCAACAAAAAAGACACATCCTGTAGAGTGGGTACCATCTCTCCAACTGTTAGGTGAAAGGTGTGTGTCTCGGGCCTCCATCTATCCACCAAAGCACTCAGCAAGGCCGCATCCATGTTGATACGGGGTGACCTTCCACGTGAAGGCTCAACCAAGCGTGCGAAGGTCAACAACCCAGCGGCTCTCAACCTGTTACATGTCAAAAATAAATAATCAGCAATGCGAGAAAATTTAAATGACAGCTCTCGGTGACAAATGGTTTTTCACATGCCTTGGAACCCAACGAGGATCTATACGCCAGTACTGATCCGGTCCCCGCATTCTCAGCACGTTGCAGAACGTCCCCTGACTAAGTCGTCTCGATCGGTGATGTTTATCGATCACCTCGTCGATCAGCGATACGTCATCCCTGGCAGCCATACCTACAAAATGCATGATTATCAGTGACGTGAGCATCAAAAATAAATTAATAAATGACAAAATTATGCAAAGCGAAATTTTAGAAATATAAGTCAAATACTGATAAAATGAAGTGAACACGATGCGGTGCTGGTAAATATAAATATTACAAGCCGGAAACATGAATTGGTAAATACTAACAGGTTGAAGTGAACACACTATATGACTGGTAAATATAAATATTACAAGCCAGAAACATGAAGTGGTAAATATAAATATTACAAGACGAATAACTAAGGATTCCATCTCGAAGTCGACCTCCGCCCTGGAACACGCCGAATATCGCCACCTTCTGGATCTTTGCCTACATTGTACATGCTGCAATCTTTACGGCTATGGTCTCCACCACATACAATGCAAGCCTTTGGACGCCGTGAACGGGTGTTCATTTCAGCTTCATCCATGTGGTTCTTGATTCGACGGGTCTTGCGACGCCCCTTCGTTGCAACTAGCAAATTTGAATCAGGTACCCAGTTGGCTTCCCCTGGTGGTGGGCGAATAAACTCACATACCGCACGCCAACCACGCAATTCACCGCGCCAGGTTGCCTCCCATGCTTCCTTAGTAAAGTAAGGCGATACGAATATGTTCGCATCGACACCACCTTTTGCGGATGCGGCAAGAACATGAGAGCATGGCAGATGTCGAAGGAAAGGCTTGTTGCAGTTGCACTTGCAAGCATGATAGTCTGGCCACAACGTGCACTCCAATGTGATGTCCGTTCTCCCAATACCGACACCACTCTTGTCACGCAGACGTACCTCAAACAGCAACTCCCTATTCCCAGCAGGCCAGACCCTGTGCATTCCCCCCTTCTTGCTTTTCTCCTCCATGTATTGTGTGATAGCGGGGCTATACCTTACATTAGGATTGGCAAGGTTAAGACTAGCCATGGCGTATCTTTTACGAAGATACTTCTGTGTACCCCTTGTGATGCCCTCCAGGATAGCAACAAGTGGTACTTTTCATCACCCAGTTGTACACTTCTGCAATATTTGTTGTCATCACACCATACCGTGAACCATTGGTATCATACAACAAGGACCACTTTCCCTTGGCTCATGCTCTATCCAGTCAGTGAAGCACTTCGTACCCCTCCCCCGCTTCCTACATCGAGTAACAGATGGTGGTTCATTTGGAACGGGTTCCAGGCCTTCCGGCTCCTCTTGTCGGGCAAGAACGGGTTTTTTTCCAACTTCTTGCATGTGAGTAGTGGTCAGCCGATCCAGCTGTTCCCATATGGCGTCGAACTTTCTTTGTTGGTTCTGCTTGCACAGTTTTTTGAATAGGTCCATTAACCTCTTACTCCTAAATTGTCTGTAAAAATTTGCCCCGAGATGTCGCATGCACCATCTGCTATGCAAATCTGGCCAGGAAACCTCGTCTGTCACATCTTCCTTTAGCTGCTGCACCGCTGATAGAATGCCGGCATGGCTGTCATGCAGAATACACACATTTGGTCTGTTTTGAACAACACCCCTTTTAATGTGACGCAGGAACCATAGCCAACTCGATGTGTTCTCGCTTTCAACAAAAGCAAAGGCAACGGGGACGACATGGCTATCAGCGTCGACTCCGATTGCGGTTAAAATTGTTCCCCTATACTTGCCTGTCATAAAAGTACCATCAACACACAACAACGGAATGCAATTTCGGAAGGCCTCTATCATGCACCCAAATGACCAAAATGCACGACGAAGGACGTTTTTCCCATTGTCAGCAACCTCATCGAGAATAGCCATATGTGTGCCCGGGTTTCTGGCCTGCAACACCTCCAAAAGTGGGGGAAGGTTGTGGTATGAGTCTTCGTAACTTCCAAATCTCATCTCCAGTGCTTTCTGCTTACCCCTCCAAGCCTTGTCGTACGATATCTCATACCCGTACTCTTTCTCCACGTCATGCATTATTGTGAATGGCGACAATGAGGTTTTTTTAACAACCTTCGAGTACACCATTTGTGCCACGAATGCAGCCGTCATGTTCCTATGTACCAAAGGGGTATTGTCCAACAAACAGGTATGCTCCTCAACCCTTGAAGCTACCCATAAGTTGTCATGTTGTGGCTTGTAACCATGCACTCTCCAAGGGCATCCGGGCTTTGTGCACTTCACGTCGTACGTCGTCCGATTTGAAACATTCACCCTGAACTCCCGCTTCTGCAGAAAAACCCACCTCTTCACCGCGTCTTGTAGGTGCCCTTTGTCGTGAAACATCTGTCCAACTTGCACCTTCTCTCTATCATATCGCCAGTGGGCATCTAAACCATCGTTAACCCCCAGACGGCTCATGGATATGGTTGTCTAATCTTCGGGTACGTTGGTTTCCTCGTCCCACCGTGTCGTATCTTCCCCTTCCACCACGAACGAAATATATTCCTCGTTCTCCATTTCCATCTCTTCCACTACCGCATCGTTCTCCTCCGCTGCATCAACAGCCAAAGGTGAGTCTGGCTCTTCGTCATCCAATTCGTTACCCGGACAATTGCCACCGGGCACAACTACATCTGCAGTAGCCTCCTCCTCTACTGCTTCCTCTTCACCACTCCTGGAAATATTAGCCTCTTCCACAATATGCGCTTGTTCCACCTCCGTGCGGCTGCTCTCACTGGTCCCAACAATATCTATTTTCTTTTGCACCAATATTGCCAGGCTATAAACTTTCTCTCTTACTTTAGCCACAAATTTTCTCCAACTCCCGGTAGATGCAAGCTCTACTACCCTCCACTGCCATCCGTATTCACCCCTTACTGGCCACACGGCTTTTATGATTAATTTCTCAATCAAAGAATCTATCCCGAACATATTATGCAGCCACCCTAGCACTTCGTTCAAAGCCAACTGGTCTGGTGTATTTAGGGTAGTATCAACGAATGCATATACGGTCAAATCTACCCCGCTATCACAGAGTTGTATTGAAGCGTCACCATAATACACCCGAACGGGCACACCACCTGACATCCTGAAATAACATCCCAATTGCTATTAATACGTCACTACCCAGTAAGGTGTCGTATGCTCTATGCTTACGTTATTTCTCTAACTTATTCAAACTATATTTCATTACTTAAATATACGTTCCATTCGATTTTAACTAATAATAAACTAACTAATAATAAACGTATAATACATGTACTAACAACCAACAATGATTAATACAAAAAATTTGTCGTCATCCAAAGGGATTAAAAATTTATACCTTCGCTGTTGTTGCTCTTTCCTGCACTATTGCAGACGCCTCCTACCCAACCACGTAGTAATTCCCTCTCGCTAAATGACACAGCTCTGCATTGTAAAAGTTTACTAATTAAATATAATTTCCTTTCGATTCGTACTAACGCTCAACATTGATTTCTCCCCGAAGATAACTATCTCACCAGTACGAAATTTCTAATCACCTCAGCAAACATATACTAACTTCGAATTATTTGCAATATACAACTACATAACTATATATACTAACATTAACACAATGACTAATGGTTAACAGATTCAACAGATTATATATGCACTAACAACAATGACTACCGATTCACAAATAAAAACAACGAAATAACAAACCTCATATGTACAAATTAAAATTTCACAACCTAACTTATACATTAATCACTGCAAACATATACTAACGATTGCAAATTTATACCTTAATCACTGCAGCTTGCCTTCTCTTCTCCTGCTGCTATCTTCACGACGACGTGGTGCACCGGTAGCCACCGGTAGCCACGGCAATGGCGACGGCAGGCTGGCGCGACGGCGGCCTCAGCTGGCAGCGGCGAAACGAGCGCAAGGCGAGGAGACGAGCTGAGGCGACGAAGTGGTCCTGGAATCATCGAACCGGGCTTATAAAGCACCCTATCGGCACGCCGCTTGCCGACTGGGAGGCCTGTCGCGCGGCACTGGGCCCTGTCGTCACTCGGTTGGCCGACTGGGGCGGCCTGTCGCCACGCGGAGCGACGACAGCAGCGGTGGGGGGCCCTATCGTCACGCCGTGGGCCGACTGGATGGCCTGTCGCCACGCGGAACGACGACAGGAGCGGCGCTGGGCCCTGTCGTCACGCGGTTGGCCGACTGGGCCGCATTTCGTCCCTCCGTGGGTCGACAGGCCGCTAGATTTGCAATTTCCTCCAAAAGCCCGCTAGATTTGCGATTTTCCATTTAAACAATATTATTTGTCAAAAAAATTCGCTAGCTAGCTACATGTTGAAGAAATAACCATCCAGTGATACATATGGCACATGCATGAGGTAAACGTATATATGGACATATGTTAGGAGAGAGCTTTTGGCTGATGCAGCTACTAAAAAATCATATCTAACGGTTCAGATTCTCGCACATAATCTAGAGGAGAAATTTATCGTACTTGAGAGTTACCGAATTAAAAGTATCAAAATATTTAGTGCATGTTTTGCTATATCGCGTGATACATAGATTTCACATTGCTAAAAAAATATGGTATCTTCTGATACCTGTCCTATATCAAAAAATATGGTTAATTGTCCTTTTTTTTAAGATTCTTATCAGCGGAATATTCTAACCAACTCCCCAAATAGGGACGATGTGCATGTTTTTTTTTTCGTTTCAAGAAAAATATATTCATGATGGTTGTATGTATGCCTAATACTACATGTGTTTTGAGTGATATTACTACCACTCCGTCGTAATTAAAGTACGGCGTATACTACAGTATAGGAGCAGTAGTATAGCTGTACATGTAGACGGCTGGAGAGGCGACGACGTCACGTACGGCTGGCCGCTGTGTGGGCGCCGACAGCCCGACAGCATAACGGCGGGGCCCTCCGTCTCATCTCCGCCGTCGTTTGACTCCCCCGGGCCCACCAACGCAACCTCCCGGGTGGGGCCCACCTGGTGGGCCCCGCGATGACCTCCTAGATAGATGGATCGTCGACACGTTACATCACGCGTAACCGTCTGATCGTACCGCGTACTACCTCTTTGCAATTGCGTTCCAACCTCATCGGACGGACGGGAGCATGCATGTATACATATATGCATGCAGGTAAATGCATGTCTCGTTTTGCTTTTCATAATCAAAGCAAATAATAACCATTGTCGATAAATTTTCTCTTAAAAATTTGACATATGTAAATATAGTGTAATTATATTGTAACTTACATATAACTATAATACAATTTGAATGTAACTTTCAAAAATCTTATGATAACATGTTATTTTCGCGAAACTGAGGTTATGAGACCAAATCATCTCACTTATGTGTACGTTGTGACTTTTTCCTTGCCCTCTTACACTAATCTTAAAGCAAATCTAACGGTTTCAAAATTACATGAAAGTTACATACCAGTTACATTCAAACTATATGTAAGTTACAATGTAATTACACTACTATTGTACTTATATTTACATCTGATAAAAAAATTTATTTGTCAACGAATGTATAGATAGTTCCATAATAATAAAGAAAACTAAAGGAAATAGGAGTATTAAAGATGATCAAGGATTTATTCTAGGACAAAATAGATATTTTTTAAGTATATAATCGGATACATAGAGAGAGTTATGCCCGTAAGCCTTGGATGATCGACACACGTGTTACAATGGATGCGACAAATTACAATATCGTTGTATTGAGCTTACTTGAAAAAACTGGCCCTTTGATAAAATATTGTCCTGATTTCGAAAATTTTAGCTCGAGATTTTAAACCTTTTTCTACCTGCAAGTTAATTTCGCCTTAAAGTCTTCAAAATTGTGCTTAGATCAGGAACTTTTAACTGAATATTTCTAGTTCAACCCATAAGTTTTCAATTGAAGCAAGATCAAGACACTACACTGGATAAGGTCACCTGTGACGGGCCCAAACCCTCACCTTTGATGGATTTGGGCTTGGTCAGTGATCAGTGGTCATTGGTGAGTCCTGTCACCTTTGACGGGTGACCGGCCGTCAGAGGTGACACACATCTCTGACGGGCAAATAAATAGATGTCCGTCAGAAGTGTTGGTCTCCGCTAGCTTAGGACCAGTTAGAACCCGTCACAGGTGTCTCATCTCTGACGGACAGCTAAACAAAAGGCCGTCAGAGGTATTAGTCTCCGGTAGTTAGAATCCGTCACAGCTGGGCTACCTGTGACGGGCAAGAAAGTAAAGGCCCGTCACGGGAGAGTCAGCTCTGACGGCCGCGGTTTACGAATCCGTCACAAGATGGTTACCTGTGACGTCTTTTTTTTATGACCCGTCACTGATGTGTTAAATCCCCAAAAAAAATAAATACTAAATATTGGCTAGCCTCAGGATTTGCTAGCCATGCCCTCTGAAAAACAGAAACATCACAGATACATGCCAGGCAGCGCCAATATCACATGCATTCATCAATTCATCAATTCTACCAGTTTGCATCCCATTTCCCCCAAAAGCACCCAAAATACATGAGATTTCAGATCCACTATGAAAGTATTAAGATATGGCCTCAGTTCTGTTCAAGCATTATGCATCAATTACTATCATTTGCATCAAGGACAAAAAAACAGAGGGAATCAGCTAGCAGTAGCAAAAGCAAGTGTCCCAAAAAAACAAGTGTACATAATATGTTCTTATGCATAAAAAAGAACAAGTGTAGATAGTCTGTTCTTAAGCATTCAGAAAAAGGACAAGTGTAGATAGTTTGTTCTTATGCATAAGACAACCAACAATGAAACCTAAAAATGGACAAGTGTAGATAATATGTTCTTATTCATCACTGGCCATTTAAGTCCATCCAAATGAACGGCACAACAGGGCAACGCAAAATACGCATGTCATAAAAAACGACAAATAATTTGAAAATGGAGGGAGTAGTAAAGAGGTAATGTTCCAAATCAGTTTTAAATCTCTTTTCTCAGAAAATATACACAGGTGACCATATCCATCCAGTGAAAGTAAATTACATAGCATGCCGTACCACAGAACCATAGAAACAACTATTTTTATATCACAGAAAATTGGATAACTGTTTTGTTCACGACATCACAAGTAGCCCAATTCAATCGTCTATTAGACGTGAAAACGTCCTTTCTTGTTCATTATTTCGGCGAGAATGAAGGCGCACAGTTCGCCTCTGATAGCAGGAGGGTTGATGGGTGAAACCTTCCAGCCAGCTCTACCTTTCTGTTCAATAATACATAAGTTAGCACGTTTATAAGATTAATATTTGGTATTGAAATGTTTGAATTTGCCATTAGCAACAACCTCAGGGTCGAAATTTTTGACCTCTCTTAGAAGTGTCGACATATTGTGGCACACGTGGAAACCGCACTGGTCCCCGATCTGTTGTGCGCATGCGAAATTGGTGTCATGATAAAGTTGGTCCTTGCCCTCCTTGTACCTACCACCATTTTCCACATATGGTCCCCAAGCCATATTTAAGGCCTCGATGATTTCAGTGAAATTATAATCCTTTGCCTTACTTAAGTTAAGGTAGTAGACCCTACTCCATTTAGGTACGATGACTAGGAGAACCCAATGTCGCCTACGCGGTGGTTATGTAGCATTAGTAATAAGAAACTTAGCTTCAACAACAATATACATGAAATGATTACTGTCTTCTTACTCTTGATTGTGCGCGCACATGATGTACTCCTTGTCTTGGTGGGCCCATAAGCACCGGTTCACATAGTCAACCAATTCATTGAAGTTATTTTGCAGATTGACCTCATTGACCATCGATGGATCAAGGAACCCAACTTGATTACCAAGGCGACGACCCTCGATCCAACACAACCTTAAAACAATTACGTATTAGCACTAATTTAGACGATAGTCCATTAATATCACAAGGAGGAAGGTTTGCACTTACAAGGAGTAGCATTTTAGAAGTCCTGTGTCTAACTTCCGAATCCTGAATAAGTCGAAGAGGTCATCAAAGCCTATAGTTACATAGGCAGGCGACGATAGGAAGGGCTGGTGGTCGTGATGTCCAACTATGGATGACTCCCTCATTTTTCGCTTGGCATTGCTTAGCTCCATGTACTGTTTGTGTAGCTCTCGGCAAGCAATACCCATCACGGCCAACACATTGTCCTCCACCAACGGCATGCCTAGTTCAAATTATGCCGGGGCCTTCACGACCTTCCCTGTTTTGGTCAACGGCGCCGACGCTGCAGCCTTCCCTCTTTTTTTCACCGGCGCCGACTCCTCGACCTTCCCTTTTCCTGTAGCACCCCTGCGTTCACGTTTTTGTCCCTTGACAATGGGTGGCGAGCTATCAGCCTTCCTTGTGGTCTTTATTGGAGGCAGGTTCTGAGCTATGTGTGTCAAATCCATATCGGCTGCGGCAGGTGAATGGGGTTCTGACAACGCCGGTCCACGGGGAGCCTCAATTGATAGCTTAGACATGGGAGGTGTTCGCTCCGTCGGTCGACTTGGACGAGGAGTCATCTTCACAATTATGTCTTCTTTGGGCCATTGTATGTACGTCTTGCACGTATCGCCCAAAGTTGTGATTTCATCATTAGGGGGCACAGGCAGCGGAAAGGCTGACCAGTTGTCCTTGACTGAATCTATGGACACCTTGGCATACCCATGACGTAGGTTTACGCCGTGCACCTTTTCTGTGTCCGAGGGATTGAAAGCCATGCCCTCAGCAACTTCGGCCGTGAAAGTTGGGTGGACCCTCACCACTAGGACACACTGCTCTACGTCCTGCATTTTTAAAGTATCAATTTAATATTGGCACATGTAAAGGTATTTGAGTAGATATGGATCAGATATAATCGATTACCTCTATGTTGTCCACCGCATCTAGTGGTGTGACAGGGAGATGAGGGGCCGGCACTTCTGTGGATGCACAGCTACTCTTGTGTTGTGACGGACTCGCTTCGTGTTGTGCAGGAGGAGTTGGATGGACAACTTGTGTTGCGGCTCGACGTATATTCATCTCGGCGAGGACCTTCTGAACCCTTTCTTCCACCCTGGCGTCCATGTCTGCTTGGAGTTCTTGAATGACCTCCAACTTAAGCTCGGCCTTCAAACGAGCATCCCTCTCTTCCTTGGAGACTTTCCGTTTCCTGTATTGGGAGCTGTACTGGGGCAGGCCATGCTTCCAGGGCACATCGACGCCAATTCCCCGAGTCCGGCCAGGATGTTCTTTGGTTCCGAGCGCCTTCGTGAGGATGTCATCTTCGCGTCTCTTCGGCGCGGACTCGACCTCGCTCTGCGAAGCTTGTTCGGCAACCAACCCTAACTATAAAAAACAGGATTCTTGTTACAAATCTTTTGCTTAATATGAACGGAAATTAACGAGGTTAATTAGCGAACTCACCAGCTCCTGATAGACGTTGGCGTCACTTTGATTGTCAAATGTGATGGAGCCATCAGGGTTGACCTTACCCCTAGCCCTCGCCCAGTTGCGAGCTCTTCGTTCAGGGATGTCGGCGAATGGGGCAGGGACATTCGCTGCTGCAGCGGCTGCATCTTCTTGGGCCCATATTTGCTCCTTGCCGATGTACCCAGCCGTGCCCAGTCGATGCGGGTGCTCATTCCGCTTTTGCAGTAGGCGATGTGCCTCGCTTGACTGCCTAAAATCTTCACTGTTCTTCATCTCGCAAAATTGCTCCCACACCGTCTCCGTTATTTGAGGGTACTCAATGAATGGAGTACGATTGCCGGGTGGGATGACATACTCCGTGAAGAGTTTCCACTTCCAATTCTTCCATGCTTTGCGCATCTTATGGAATGCCTTCCGCTTAAGCCTTTCCTTTGCTTCATCCGGAAATGTGAACCATTTCTCCATAGCCGTCCAAGCTCGCTCCATCTCAGATTCTGGGACCCTTCCGATATTTTTGTGGAGGATGCTGAAATTCTCACGTGCTGCCAGCCCGCAGCAGTTAGACCATCTTCCTATGACAGTCCTCGGTGCCGTGGGCCTACCACTTGCGTCAACCTCTCTTATAACTTGCACTGTGGTCGGCCATCTATTTTGTGTCCGGGGATTTCTACTTGACCTAGATGCACTTGTCCCGGCCGAAGGCGACGGTTGTTGTTCTTGAGGCACTTCTGCAGCTAAGATAGAAGGAGCATTTGCTAAGAGGTGGTAGGTACAAATTTTGTTGTCATCTATTGAAAAGTTATCCTATAAATTACCACGAGGTTCGGGTTCTTCGGCTGCCGTCGTCGACGGATGACCTGCGAAAACCGTGGCTGGGTCTGCTTCTACCTGTATCCTCACAGGCGTCGTTGAGGACGGGGATGCGCCGGGCGTTGTCATCGACTTATAGTTTGAATACACTTATAAATTTCAAATGAGATTTCAGATTCACTATGAAAGTATTAAGATATGACCTCAGTTCTGTTCAAGCATTATGCATCAATTACTATCATTTGCAAGAAGGACAAAAAAACAGAGGGAATCAGCTAGCAGTAGCAAAAGCAAATGTCCCAAAAAAAACAAGTGTACATAATATGTTCTTATGCATAAAAAAGAACAAGTGTAGATAGTCTGTTCTTATGAGATTTCAGATCCACTATGAAAGTATTAAGATATGGCCTCAGTTCTGTTCAAGCATTATGCATCAATTACTATCATTTGCATCAAGGACAAAAAAACAGAGGGAATCAGCTAGCAGTAGCAAAAGCAAGTGTCCCAAAAAAACAAGTGTACATAATATGTTCTTATGCATAAAAAAAGAACAAGTGTAGATAGTCTGTTCTTAAGCATCCAGAAAAAGGACAAGTGTAGATAGTCTGTTCTTATGCATAAGACAACCAACAATGAAATCTAAAAAAAGACAAGTGTAGATAATATGTTCTTATTCATCACTGGCCATTTAAGTCCATCCAAATGAACGGCACAACAGGGCAACGCAAAATACGCATGTCATAAAAAACGACAAATAATTTGACAATGGAGGGAGTAGTAAAGAGCCATGCATATAATATTTATACATCTACATGATTGATTTAAGTAATAATGTATCATTAATCAACTAGCTAACTAGAACAGGCAACTCAGTAGTTATATTCTCTACAAAAGTAAATCGATCATTGTCTAGCAAATGGATCTATACATTCAAATGATTGTTCTGATATTTCAGAAGTTCAGTTCTGCACATAGGACCCAAATTCTGTTGTGAATCTCAGGATCCAAGCAATGAACACAAACCATAAATCACCAAAGAGGTCACTATGATTAGCTGAGATTCCATTCAAGCAAATTTCTCAAATTCTACAATGATTGAGGTGGGAGAAGGGTGGGTAGTGATAGGATGTAATGTACCTTGTACTTGCTGCAGCAACGGCAGATCGCGGCGTAGCGGCTTAGGGCTTGGAGTGGCGATTGGGGTCGCAGCGCTTGTGCGTGGAGCGGCGTCGGCAACGGAGGATGAGTTCGGCGGCGGCGGCAACGGAGGACGAGTGGAGGAGGGCAACGGAGGACGACGGCGTTGGCAACGGAGGACGAATGGACTGCGGTGGAGGAGGGTAAGGGCGTTGGAGGGCTTGTTCGGCGGCGGCGGTGGAGGACGAGTTCGGCGGCGACGGTGGAGGAGTTCGGCGGCGACAGTGGAGGAGTTCGGTGGCGGTGGTGGAGGTCGGCGGCGGTGGAGGAGGACGAGGGCAGTAGAGGACGAGTTCGGTGGCGATGTACTGTGGTGTGTAAAGTGGATCAGGATCTGGAAAAGGCACCAATGTTACCCTAGTCAACCACACCTGTGACGGGCTTCAACTAAACGGCCGTCACAGGTGGTGACACCTGTGACGGGCTCCAACTAAACGGCCGTCACAGGTTATGACACCTGTGACGGGCTCCAACTAAACGGCCGTCACAGGTGATGATACCTGTGACGGCCCCCAACTAAATCTAAGTTAGAGCCCATCATTGATGAGGTTGACTGGATTTGATCTTTTGACTCCAGTATTTCTTCACCATATTTTACTTACCTCATTATTTTATTTTACTTAATTATTTTATTTCACTTATAGTAGTTATTGTGCTTAATATTTCATTTAACTTACATGAACTATTTCGTAAGCAATACACTAATGATCATTGCAAACATATTAGAGTCATACATGTACTAGACAAAATGGACATAAATTACAAAAATAATCCTTCCTCGTGGTCGACGCGTGCATGTTGAACCTCATCTTCTTCTTCCTCCAATTCTATAGGTATTTCCTGACCTATGTCGTGCACGTGCTGGTTGTAATCATCTTCGTCTGAAATGTTGTCCAATCCAACAATTCTCCTTTTCCCTTCACGAACTACATGCAGTTTCTTGTTACATGGGTCAATTATGTAGAATACTTGAACAACTTGTTTGGCGAGAACGAACGGTTCATCCTTGTACGCGTTGTTAGCCAGATTGACAATGGTGAAATCTTCATTATCAACTTTTACATTACGAAGATCGACCCATCGACAACGAAACAACGGCACTTTGAACTTCAAGTAATCCAGCTCCAATATTTGCTCAACTCTGCCATAGTACTGATCACGCCAACCACCGTCGCTAGCGGCCTCAATGCGTAACCCACTGTTCTGAACTGTGCATTTGCTGTCTTGCTTGATCGTGTGAAAGGTGTACCCATTTATGTCATATCCTTGCCAAGTGGTAGCACTCCATTCAGGACCCTGTGACAACCACTTCAGTGTTTCACTTGACAAGTTCGGCATGTTGGCAATTCGGTTCTTGAACCACTTGTTGAAAGAAGACATGTGCTTTTTTCTGACCCAACTCTCTGATCGCCCTGGGTTGTCCTGTCGGAGAAATCGTAGGTGTTCATCAAAGTACGGCACTACCTCAGTCATATGCTGGAGTACTGTGAAATGAGCTTTATCATACACCTTACGATCCATCCTTACAATTTTCCTTCCAACAGTGCCCACACCATCAAGCCTTCCTTCGTGATGAGATTGTGGTAATCCAACTGAAGAGGTTTCTCACATATAGTCAACACAAAACTCGATGACCTCTTCGGTGGTGTAACTCTCAATGATGCTCCCCTCGGGGTGGGATCGATTCCGTACGAAACCCTTCAGGATCCCCATGTACCTTTCGCAAGGATACATCTGCGTCATGAAAGCAGGACCACAATACTTTGTTTGTCTAACAAGGTGCACGGGAAGATGTTCCATTATATCAAAGAAAGTAGGAGGAAAGTACATCTCAAGATGACATATGGTTCTCACAATTTCTGCCTGTAGTTCATCTAGTCCCTCGGGATCAATGATCTTCTGGCCGATTGCATGGAAGAAGGAGCACAATCGCATTATCGTGTGTCGCACCTTAGGAGGCAAAATATTCCTTATTGCAACAGGCAACAGCTGTGTGATAAGGACGTGGCAATCGTGCGACTTCATCCCTATCAATTTAAGGTCTTCCACTGAAACAAACTTACTAATTCTTGATGAGTACCCAGATGGAACCTTTATACCACTCAGACATGTTAGCAAATCCATCTTCTCATCTTTCGAGAGAGTGTAGCAAGCTGGAGGAAGGTACACACTGCCCGACTCCGTGGTTATGGGATGTAGCTCTGAACGAACACCCATGTCTTCCAGATCTCGCCGGGCATTGAGACCATCCTTTGTACTACCAGGGTTAAGCAGTAATCCCATTAAACTCTCGCATACATTCTTCTCAATATGCATCAAATCTATGCAGTGACGAACCTCAAGATCCTTCCAGTATGGTAGTCTCCAAAATATTGACTTCTTCTTCCACATGCTTTTCTCTTTTGTCTTTCCATCTTTTGTCATTTTTCCAAACTCGTTGGTTATTCCCATCACTAAGTTGTGCACCTCTGTCCCTGTTAGCTCTGTCGGGGGGCTAGCTGTATCTCTGTGTCCATTGAAATTCTTTGTCATATTCCTATAAGGGTGATACCTTGGGAGAAATCTCCTGTTACCCATGTAGACCATCTTGCGTGAATGCTTCAACCATTTGCTCCTTGTTTCCTCCATACACTTCGAACATGCCCATCTCCCTTTGACAGTTTGGCCAGAAAGGTTGCCAAGGGCCGGATAATCGTTGATGGTACAAAACAACATCGCACGGAGGTTGAAATACTCTCGTGCATATGCATCCCATGTTTGTGTGCCCTCATTCCACAGCCTCTCAAAGTCATCGATTATCGGTTCAAGGAACACATCGATATCATTGTCAGGTTGTCTCGGTCCTTGAATTAGCATGGCAAGCATAATGTACTTTCTTTTGAAGCACAACCAGGGAGGAAGGTTATAGTTCACAAGAAGAACTGGCTATGTACTATGACGACTGCTCAAATCACCAAATGGATTAATGTCGTCCGTACACATGGCAAAACGCATGTTTCTTGGGTCATTTGAGAATTCGCGGTAAATCCTATCGATTGTCCGCCACTGTACTGAATCTGCTGGGTGCCTAAGCTTACGATCGACTTTCCGTTCTTCGGCATGCCAACGCACTAGCTTAGCTTGTTCTGGATTCGCAAAAATTCTTTTCATGCATTCCGCAATTGGGAGATACCACACCACCTTTGTGGGGCCTCCCCTCTTTGACTTACTTCCTTCACCTTCACTTATTTTTCGTTTGTATCTAGAAGCACCACAGACAGGGCAAACATCCAAGTCAGCGTATTGCTTGTAATACAAAATGCAGTCGTTTCGACAAGCATGAATTCTTCTCACCTCCAGGCCCAACGGACATAAGACTTGCTTTGCTTCATATGTCGTATGCGGTAATTTGTTCCCCTCTGGCACCAGGTACTTTAACGGCTCAAGAAGTTCTGTAAAACTCTTGTCGGACCCAACCATTACTTGTCTTAAGCTTCATGAGTTTCAACACGCATGACAATTTGCTGTGCTTCGACTTACATCCATCATACAAAGGCATATGACATTCTTCCACCAACTTACTAAACTTCTCAAAATCTCTGTCGTTGTCATCTGCGTCTTCAACGTCATGCAACATTTCAGACAAACTTTGAGTATCCAAATCTATGGTCTCTCCGCCTAACGGAGAAGGTACAAACATGCCTTCTCAAGTTGCAGCGGCGTTCACTACATCCTGATCCGGGCCTTCTTCAACTGCGACATCAGGTGCCTCTTGCTCTCCATGGTTGCTCCAACATGTATATTTCTCCATGAAACCTCTCCTTATCAAATGAGAATGCACATCTGAACTATCATGGAACATCTGTTCATTCTTACAGTCGTTACATGGACACAATATGTGCATGGCCATCCTGCTTTTTCTGTCATTGTCCGCAAATGTGACGAATTC
This sequence comes from Oryza officinalis, assembly GCA_008326285.1. Taxonomy (NCBI): domain Eukaryota; kingdom Viridiplantae; phylum Streptophyta; class Magnoliopsida; order Poales; family Poaceae; genus Oryza; species Oryza officinalis. The sequence continues at coordinate 32,092,493 of BDMV01000011.1, read as the reverse complement.
AGTGACCCCCTCCCTATACTCTTTAGACGAACGATGAACATGGTACATCCAACTACGATTCATCTGCAATCAACGACATAGGAAAAAAACTATATGATGATCAATTGGGAATGAAGAGAGAATAATGTATTTTTTACCTTTAATTTCAGCACAAATTCACCCCCTTACCCTCCCAACCGAATTGTGAACAATGCACTGGTCGGGATGAAAAGCAGTTGGCAGTTAGATGGTATTTATAGAGATCCAACTCACCTCAAACAGGTTAAATAAATATAGCCCGCCAAAGATGTCGGCCAATTACCTTTGACGGGTTTTAACTGTCTGGCCGTCACAGGTGGGGTGATACCTGTGACGGCCAGGTAGTTAGAAGCCGTCACTGGTATTTCAGTGACGGCTTACGGTTCCAAGCCGTCACAGGTGAGGTCATACCTGTGACGGGCCGCAGCCGGATGTCTCACCGATGACGGCAAACATAAGGACCCGTCAAAGGTGACGGTCATCTGTGACCAATCCATAGGCCCGTCACTGGTATGCCGTTACAGATGTAGGGTTCTGGTATAGTGAGACTTACACAACCATGTGAAGGAGAGCATGTGGCTCACACATGTGGCTCAATCTGACAAAAGAACGATGTATGGGATCTCGTAGATGTTGAAGATGAGGCACAAATGTTTCATCATGGAGAAGGAAGAAGGGTCCGATGTCTCATCGGGACGAGGAAGAAGTGGAATTGTAGGTTTGCTGGGGCCTTCACGGTGTTGTGCGGTCAAGGCAAGGTATGGACGAAAAAAGAAAACCAAAGCGTCAAGGATATATTGTTCGAAAAAGAGTTTTGCGAATAAGGTGTTCGCCAGATTCTCATGATAGCGAATGTTCACTAGTTAGGTTTTCTAGGATTTTAAATATTCGCGTAACGCGATTGAGCAAGCGATTTTAAGCTGGTTTGATCCATAGTGAAAAAAGAAATACACAACATCAGAACGGGTGAGCATGCAGTAAAAAGGTAAAAGAATGGGCTATCTAGCCGGGGGGATGAGAGAGAGAGAGAGAGAGAAGGGTAGCATCGGAGAGTGTGTGAGGGTGATGCAAAAAATGCGGTCAAAGGAGGGAGGAGAAATGGCCTGATCTGATCGCGCGCGGTTGTGCTGCTTTTCTTGCTTTTTGCTGCATTCATGCATGGCTGTCTGCACTGCACGGGATAGATGTTGCGCAGGCAGATGTTACACGCTTCTCATCGATTGTTTCGATTCAATTCCTCCAGCTATATGTGTATAGCTACTTTTAATTTGCTGCCACTTGATTAACTATACCTAAATTTAAAAGTAAATTTTATAAAATCACGTATATTTAAATTAATCTATGGCAAAATTAAATTTGTTTTTTTATAAAAAAACAATGTGTATCATAAAACTATATATTTAGCAACTATTTTTTATGAAACTACATATTTCAAAAACTATATTGTAAAATTACATACTTAACATCAATTTTATCATAAGACTACTGTTTTTGTAAATTTAAAAGAACAAATAGTACTTATACATTCTAAACTCTAAAATCCATATTTTTTCTATAACTTTATCATTAGATCTGTAGTTTTATGATACGATATTTTAGGTCCTGTTTGAGAAGTTTAAAATTTTGAGAAACAGCTGATGAGAATCTGGAGAAGCTAGGAAACCTAACTTCTAGTTTTTAGTTTATTTTCTGGATTCTATAACTACATCTTATCAAAATCTGGATGAAAATCTAAACTGTTTGAGGGAACTTCTGACAGTTGGAGATTTTAGGAGAAGTTGTACTGCCAGAAGCTCCTCTAAACAGGCCTTTAAATCTATAGCTTCGTGATAAATTTCGTATAAAATATGTAGTTTGGTGGTATGTATAAATCCTGTATTTTGTAATAGTTTAGTTAACATACATGTACTTTTATAAAATTTACTAAACCGCACGCATACGTACAATACAGACAGAGAGAGAGAGATCAGAAGTGCGTAACTGCTGCAGGTCTCAAATTACTTACTTTTGTCGATGGATCGATCTGCATGCGCGCGGCCGATGCTATCTCAAAGCTAGCTTTAAAAGGCGATCGATCCGACCATGCAAGCACGCGAGACTGACTGCCCTGACTGACTGACACTGCCCAAGCTAATCTAACTCACCTCACCTGCATATATGAATGTGGATACTCCCTCTTCTCTAAAATATAAATATTTCTTACACATTAATGTCAAATGTTTCGGAGTGGAATCTAAACAATTTAAAATTTTAAAAATTAATCATTGAGTTGATTAAAATAAAATCTTTTTTCTTAACCTTACTATATACTATTAGCATTGTTTATATTTTAGAACGAAGGAAACATATCGTATTCTCTACGAGCTTAATTCTATAGCGAGCGAGGTAGATAGAGCTTTCTGTTTGACGCCTTGTGCTTGTACTCCTATGGAGTTTGCATTGTTGCACCCAATGCAACTGCATGCAAAGTACTCCTACAAACATGCCTTTCCAATTTCCACGACTACTACACTACAGTACTGCTACTGTGCTACAGAACACACACACATACACACACAAAGCTATTAGCAGCAGCAGCAGGCGTAGTACGTCCTGTCCAGGTGCCAACATCAACATGAACCAACATGCATTGCATGCCTGTCTACTGTACTGATGGAGTACTCTTCTTTGCCAATGCCTCCCAACATTGCATGCTATAGCTTCCTTCTTTCTTTTGCCTCCCAACATGAATGATCAGCTACAGCCATTAGGTAGCTAGGAGTATATATATGCTTGGTTGCTTCCCCTTGGCTCTAGCTAGCTAGCCACTTCATGCGTTCGATCTTAACTCCCCGTGCATGCATGCATGCATGCAGATGAAGCGCATGCACGCACAGCCTAGCTACAGTTCTAGGAGTTTTTGTACACATGCCTTTTTCAAGCTATTTCATTAAAAAAGTTTTCTTTTAAGTGATGCTCAATGCTATTTACCAGTAGTATTATACTACCAGTAAAAATGATCTGATTCGTTCGTTATTAAGGATAAATTAGTAATGTATGATTAGAGGTAATTTTGTTATTTATTTTTTTCTAGATCGATTTGTGGTGATTCATTGCACTGGCATCACTCATATTCTATTAAAATAAGCCAAAAAAAGAAAAAAAGGTTTAGTCACTACTAAATGACGAATATACCCCTCTGTATCTTTTTTTTTTGACAATAATGTCCCTTCACGTTTCTCCTACTGCTATTTGGGGTGATAGTATAAATAAATCTAAACCCTTCGATTAAATGAGATCAACGGTTTAAATTACTTTCTACTACCAACAGAAAACACCATAGTGGTTCTTTTTCTTCTTACATTTTATGAATCAAATAATGAAATACCCCCTCTGTCTCAAAATAAATTTATCTATGGGTAATCATTGTATCGAAGTTTATAAAAGTAAAAATAAATGCATTGAGAGTAGATAAAAAGAGAAATAGTTGTATTGAAATTTAATAAAACGATAGCATATATCACTACACTGGATAAGGTCACCTGTGACGGGCCCAAACCCGCACCTTTGACGGATTTGGGCTTGGTCAGTGATCAGTGGTCACTGGTGAGTCCTGTCACCTTTGACGGGTGGCCGGCCGTCAGAGGTGACACACATCTCTGACGGGAAAATAAATAGACGTCCGTCAGAGGTGTTGGTCCCCGCTAGCTTAGGACCAGTTAGAACCCGTCACAGGTGTCTCATCTCTGACGAACACATAAACAAAAGGCCGTCAGAGGTATTAGTCTCCGGTAGTTAGAATCCGTCACAGCTGGGCTACCTGTGACGGGCAAGAAAGTAAAGGCCCGTCACAGGAGAGTCAGCTCTGACGGCCGCGGTTTACGAATCCGTCACAGGATGATTACCTGTGACGTCTTTTTTTTATGACCCGTCACTGATGTGTTAAATCCCGAAAAAAATAAATACTAAATATTGGCTAGCCTCAGGATTTGCTAGCCATGCCCTCTGAAAAACAGAAAGATCACAGATACATGCCAGCCAGCGCCAATATCACATGCATTCATCAATTCATCAATTCATTCATCAATTCATCAATTCATTCATCATTTGCATCCCATTTCCCCCAAAATCACCCAAAAAGCATTAGATTTCAGATCCACTATGGCCTCAGTTCTGTTCTGTTCAAGCATTCTGCATCAATTAGTATCATTTGCATCAAGGACAAAAAAACAGAGGGAATCAGCTAAGACAGAAGGAGAAGCAAGTGTCCCAAAAAAACAAGTGCACATAATATGTTCTTATGCATAAAAAAGACCAAGTGTAGATAGTCTGTTCTTAAGTATTCAGAAAAAGGACAAGTGTAGATAGTTTGTTCTTATGCATAAGACAACCAACAATAAAACCTAAAAATGGACAAGTGTAGATAATATGTTCTTATTCATCACTGGCCATTTAAGTCCATCCAAATGAACGGCACAACAGGGCAACGCAAAATACGCATGTCATAAAAAACGACAAATAATTTGAAAATGGAGGGAGTAGTAAAGAGGTAATGTTCCAAATCAGTTTTAAATCTCTTTTCTAAGAAAATATACACAGGTGACCATATCCATCCAGTGAAAGTAAATTACATAGCATACCGTACCACAGAACCATAGAAACAACTATTTTTATATCACAGAAAATTGGATAATTGTTTTGTTCACGACATCACAAGTAGCCCAGTTCAATCGTCTATTACACGTAAAAACGTCCTTTCTTGTTCATTATTTCGGCGAGAATGAAGGCGCACAGTTCGCCTCTGATAGCAGGAGGGTTGATGGGTGAAACCTTCCAGCCAGCTCTACCTTTCTGTTCAATAATACATAAGTTAGCACGTTTATAAGATTAATATTTGGTATTGAAATGTTTGAATTTGCCATTAGCAACAACCTCAGGGTCGAAATTTTTGACCTCTCTTAGAAGTGTCGACATATTGTGGCACACGTGGAAACCGCACTGGTCCCCGATCTGTTGTGCGCATGCGAAATTGGTGTCATGATAAAGTTGGTCCTTGCCCTCCTTGTACCTATCACCCTTTTTCACATATGGTCCCCAAGCCATATTTAAGGCCTTGATGATTTCAGTGAAATTATAATCCTTTGCCTTACTTGAGTTAAGGTAGTAGACCCTACTCCATTTAGGTACGATGACTAGGAGAACCCAATGTCGCCTACGCGGTGGTTATGTAGCATTAGTAATAAGAAACTTAGCTTCAACAACAATATACACGAAATGATTATTGTCTTCTTACTCTTGATTGTGCGCGCACATGATGTACTCCTTATCTTGGTGGGCCCATAAGCACCGGTTCACGTAGTCAACCAATTCATTGAAGTTATTTTGCAGATTGATCTCATTGACCATCGATGGATCAAGGAACCCAACTTGATTACCAAGGCGACGACCCTCGATCCAACACAACCTTAAAACAATTACGTATTAGCACTAATTTAGATGATAGTCCATTAATATCATAAGGAGGAAGGTTTGCACTTACAAGGAGTAGCATTTCAGAAGTCCTGTGTCTAACTTCCGAATCCTGAATAGGTCGAAGAGGTCATCAAAGCCTATAGTTACATAGGCAGGCGACGATAGGAAGGGCTGGTGGTCGTGATGTCCAAATATGCATGACTCCCTCATTTTTCGCTTGGCATTGCTTAGCTCCATGTACTGTTTGTGTAGCTCTCGGCAAGCAATACCCATCACGACCAACACATTGTCCTCCACCAACGGCATGCCTAGTTCAAATTGTGCCGGGGCCTTCACGACCTTCCCCGTTTTGGTCAACGACGCCGACGCTGCAGCCTTCCCCCTTTTTTTCACCGGCGCCGACTCCTCGACCTTCTCTTTTCCTGTAGCACCCCCGCGTTCACGTTTTTGTCCCTTGACAATGGGTGGCGAGCTATCAGCCTTCCTTGTGGTCTTTATTGGAGGCAGGTTCTGAGCTATGTGTGTCAAATCCATATCGGCTGCGGCAGGTGAATGGGGTTCTGACAACGCCGGTCCACGGGGAGCCTCAATTGATAGCTTAGACGTTGAAGGTGTTCGCTCCGTCGGTCGACTTGGGCGAGGAGTCATCTTCACAATTATGTCTTCTTTGGGCCATTGTATGTACGTCTTGCACGCATCGCCCAAAGTCGTGATTTCATCATTAGGGAGCACAGGCAGCGGAAAGGTTGACCAGTTGTCCTTGACTGAATCTATGGACACCTTGGCATACCCTTGACGTAGGTTTACGCCGTGCACCTTTTCTGTGTCTGAGGGATTGAAAGCCATGCCCTCAGCAACTTCGGCCGCGAAAGTTGGGTGGACCCTCAGCACTAGGACACACTGCTCTACGTCCTGCATTTTTTAAAGTATCAATTTAATATTGGAACATGTAAAGGTATTTGAGTAGATATGGATCGGATATAATCGATTACCTCTATGTTGTCCACCGCATCTAGTGGTGTGACAGGGAGATGAGGGGCCGGCACTTCTGTGGATGCACAGCTACTCTTGTGTTGTGACGGACTCGCTTCGTGTTGTGCAGGAGGAGTTGGATGGACAACTTGTGTTGCGGCTCGACATATATTCATCTCGGCGAGGACCTTCTGAACCCTTTCTTCCACCCTGGCGTCCATGTCTGCTTGGAGTTCTTGAATGACCTCCAACTTAAGCTCGGCCTTCAAACGAGCATCCCTCTCTTCCTTGGAGACTTTTCGTTTCCTGTATTGGGAGCTGTACTCGGGCAGGCCATGCTTCCAGGGCACATCAACGCCAATTCCCCGAGTCCGGCCAGGATGTTCTTTGGTTCCGAGCGCCTTCGTGAGGATGTCATCTTCGTGTCTGTTCGGCGCGGACTCGACCTCGCTCTGCGAAGCTTGTTCGGCAACCAACCCTAACTATAAAAAAAAGGATTCTTGTTACAAATCTTTTGCTTAATATGAACGGACATTAATGAGGTTAATTAGCGAACTCACCAGCTCCTGATAGACGTTGGCGTCACTTTGATTGTCAAATGTGATGGAGCCGTCAGGGTTGACCTTACCCCTAGCCCTCGCCCAGTTGCGAGCTCTTCGTTCAGGGATGTCGGCGAATGGGGGAGGGACATTCGCTGCTGCAGCGGCTGCATCCTCTTGGGCCCATATTTGCTCCTTGCCGATGTACCCAGCCGTGCCCAGTCGATGCGGGTGCTCATTCCGCTTTTGTAGTAGGCGATGTGCCTCGCTTGACTGCCTAAAATCTTCGCTGTTCTTCATCTCGCAAAATTGCTCCCACACCGTCTCCGTTATTTGAGGGTACTCAACGAACGGAGTACGATTGCCGGGTGGGATGACATACTCCGTGAAGAGTTTTCACTTCTAATTCTTCCATGCTTTGCCCATCTTATGGAATGCCTTCCGCTTAAGCCTTTCCTTTGCTTCATCCGGAAATGTGAACCATTTCTCCATAGCCGTCCAAGCTCGCTCCATCTCAGCTTCTGGGACCCTTCCAATATTTTTGTGGAGGATGCCGAAATTCTCACGTGCTGCCAGCCCGCAGCAGTTAGTCCATCTTCCTATGACAGTCCTCGGCGCCGTGGGCCTACCACTTGCGTCAACCTCTCTTATAACCTGCACTGTGGTCGGCCATCTATTTTGTGTCCGGGGATTTCTACTTGACCTAGATGCACTTGTCCCGGCTGAAGGCGACAGTTGTTGTTCTTGAGGCACTTCTGCAGCTAAGACAGAAGGAGCATTTGCTAAGGGGTGGTAGGTACAAATTTTGTTGTCATGTATTGAAAAGTTATCCTATAAATTACCACGAGGTTCGGGTTGTTCGACTGCCATCGTCGACGGATGACCTGAGGAAACCATGGCTGGGTCTGCTTCTACCTGTATCCTCACAGGCGTCGTTGAGGACGGGGATGCGCCGGGCGTTGTCATTGACTAAATAATTTGAATACGCTTATAAATTTCCTATCATTTCACTAATTTCACTAATTTGAATACGCTTTGAACTATTATATATATGAGGGATGTGAAATATATATGCGAACTACATGACAAAAAGATCATGCGAACTAAAAAAATGTTTATTAGTTTAAAAACTCTAATCATGTAATTAATTTAAGTTCTAGCGATTAACAGTAAAACCATAAAGAAATTTACCGCTACAACTTATTTAAACAAATTGCCCTTTCGTAAAATTATAAAATTAACAAGATATATTAATATGTAATATTAATAAATGATCTACAATAAACATACAGGATACATTATATTTATCTTTGATTAATCTACAATATACATATAATAAAATTCGATGCTTATAGGAAGAACTCTAGTAAAAAACTTTTTTTGCAACACATGCTTAACTCTAGTACAATTAATTAATTGCATGCATTTTGCTACCAATTTATTGGAACCCTATATAAATGCTAAATGTTCTATATAAATCTGAACCCTATATAAATGTTTTCATAAGTGCTAAATGAACATACATACAAGAACCCTATATAATCCAATCTCAGAAACTACCACATCACAGATATGAGCCAATTTATCAATATACACGAACCCTAGAAAAAAATGGATCAAAGGGGAAGACGAGTTCTCACTGTGTAGCAAAGAGGGGGGGAAGGGCTTCTTCTTCGGGCTGCACAGAGGAGGAGGTCGGCCGGCAGTGGAGGAGGTCGACGGCGGTGGAGGAGGGCGAGGGGGTGGAGGTCGAGTTCGGTGGCGGCGGCAGTGGATGTCGAGTTCGGCGGCGAAGGCGGTGGAGGACGAGTTCGGCAGCGGCGGTGGTGGAGGTCGAGTTTGGCGGCGAAGGCGGTGGAGGAGGGCGAGGGCGATGGAGGACGAGTTCGGCGGCGGCGGCGGTGGATGTCGAGTTCGGCGGCGAAGGCGATGGATGTCGACTTCGGCGGCGGAAGCGGTGGAGGAGGGCGAGGGCGGTGGAGGGGGAGGTCGGCGGCAGCGAGACGGTGTACTATGTTGTGTAAAGTGGATCTGGATCGAGAAAAGGCACCAATGTTACCCTAGTCAACCACACCTGTGACGGGCTCTAAGTAAAATGGCCGTCACAGGTTATGACACCTGTGACGGGCTCTAACTAAAATGGCCGTCACAGGTGACCATAGCTGTGACGGGCTCGAACTAAACGGCCGTCACAGGTGACCATATCTGTGACGGGCTCCAACAAAACAGCCGTCACAGGTGACAACACCTGTGACGGGCTCCAACTAAACGGCTGTCACAGGTGACCATATCTGTTACGGGCTCCAACAAAACGGCCGTCACAGGTGACAACACCTGTGACGGGCTCCAACTAAACGGCCGTCACAGGTGGCCATACCTGTGACGCGCGCGCAGGTGGACTTACCTCATTAATTATTTTATTTTACTTAATTATTTTATTTCACTTATAGTAGTTATTGTGCTTAATATTTCATTTGACTTACATGAACTATTTCGTAAGCAATGCACTAATGATCATTGCAAACATTTTAGAGTCATACATATACTAGACAAAATGGACATAAATTACAAAAATAATCCTTCCTCGTGGTCGACGCGTGCATGTTGAACCTCATCTTCTTCTTCCTCCAATTCTATAGGTATTTCCTGACCTATGCCGTGCACGTGCTGGTTGTAATCATCTTCGTCTGAAATGTTG
>BDMV01000011.1:32034347-32082715 GCA_008326285.1 Oryza officinalis | reverse complement strand
AGCGATGGTCGCGCACAAAGACAAAACTGTCCTCTTGGTCCCTTATGCGCTGCGGTACGTAATATTCTTCTGTACTACTGATATTTTAGTACGATATCACCTACAATTAACATATCTTCTTTGCAGCGATCACTACATAATTTTTCTGGTATATCCGCGGGACCACTTGGCCGTAGTGCTGGATCCGGCACACTATGGCGAGGAAACATTTACAGAGTTTCTCATTATATTAAATTTGTAAGTCCTGTTATGCATCATTTACTAAATATTGGCTGTTGTACTCTCAAAGACACATAATTGACTCAAACAATTATTTTGTCTTTATAGAGCACACAAATATTACGTAGACCACGGTGGACCAATCAATAATCCACAAAAGAAGAAGCTTCTCGTGAAGACAAAATGGCCGGTAATTACATGTCCGTTATAATGACATTTCCTATATATACTTGTTTCACTCAAAATATTGATGTACACAATTTTATTCAACATAGTGTTTTAAGCAACCACCAGAGACTAATTTATGCGGATACTACGTATGCGAGATGCTTAGACTCAACGGGAGATACACTACAAAGTTTGAAGAAGTAAGTCGAGAGAAAATATCTTTTCACACATTATAAGATCTTGTATAACTTTCCTAACTATAACAATGTGTATTCCTTCTGAAACAGATCCCGTCCGTTCCAGTTGTAGTGAACCGGTTCGACGATCGAACCATACTAAACTTGTGTGCAGATATTTGCCGCTTCATCCGCCGCGATGTCTGCAACCATTTGGGCGATTTCTACGATCCGGAGAGCCAGCTTGCGACGGAGGATACCTTCAAACGACTTAGAGAGTGGGAAAAAGAACATATGTATAGTAGCTAGCTAGTACAAATATTTCTAATTAAGGATATATTTTATGTGGTTTTTTAAACTTCTGTAAATTGCGAGACGCGGTGATACGTATATTATATACATATGTGATGCATGCGTACAAATTTAATATCTTAATTCCATGAAAAAATAATTAATTACGTTCAATATTCTTAATACGAGACATGTGTATGTATACTATTACGTACTGAGAGTGAGAGAGACGGAGAGAGATAAGGTAATATATTCACATAAAATAATAAACAACATATAAAATACTATTTTACTATTTTATATGCACATAAAAAATTGGGCAGATCCCTTATCCCGTGCGGTCGCGTTAAGTGGACCGCACGGAATAAGCGAATGCCGTGCGGTCCACTTAACGCGACCGCACGGGAAGATCGCTTATCCCGTGCGGTCTGCTTAAGCGACCCGCACGGGATAATGGATCTTCCCGTGCGGTTGGGCCGACCGCACGCGAAAATGGTCTTTTCCCAGACCTTTTCGCGCGTGCGGGCAGGCCTTCCGCACGGAAAGGTGCCTTTCGGCCCGCACGGAAAGGCTGTTTCTGTACTAGTGAGAGATCCACATCTACCCGTCAAAAAAAACCATATGCACATATATTATCTAAAAAAAAATTGTATGCACATCTTGATCGTTAGTATGAGATGGTACTGAAAATTGTGAAACCCCAAGAAGAAACGCCAGTACAAATTAACAGTACAAGATGAAGAATTACATGATAAAATGTGTGTCAAAAATAATATGAAATAGAAAGAAAAATGGGCTCAAAATAAACGTGGTTTTTCCGTTGATATGCAAACTAAACTATAAGATGATGATATAGTAAATTGATATTTTAATCTGTACATCTTCCAAATTGTTTTCATCTTGAAATTTTTTTCTAAGGGCGTGGCACAAATTTTTGTAATATATGGTATAGATACAAATACATAGATCTCCTGCTAGTTGTATGGTTATTCTTAAGAAATCGTGATGGGCCCTTTTGATTTAGATGTTAGTCTTAGTGACTCATGCAACAATCTAATGTGGAAGAATGGAGATTGGCAATATGTCAATCTGATAGTTTTGTATGATAATAATAAAAATAATATGCAAAATAGCTAGACAATATAATTTTATAATATTTTATATAATTTTCATTTTTGATCAACTATTGAAAAAAAGCTATAGACAATCAAGATGATATGGTTTATAACAATTTAAATTATATATAGATTGATCATTCAAAAGTAAAACTAAGATAACGTGTCTTGAAGGAAAAAATTAAGATAATCTAGATTAATCATTCAAAGACAAAACTAAGATGACATGACTTCATAAGAGAAGAAAAGGAGGAAGATAATTTGAACCATAGATCAATCATCTAAGGGCTAAAAAGAATTGAGGTGATATGGCTTAATAGGAGAAGAGAGAAATAGTTGTAACTACACTTAGTGGGGATGAACTTTATACATATATATGATTAGATAGGTGGACATTCTCTCAACTAAATCCTAGATTTGATAAATGTCAACAAAATTTAAGAGACCCACATATGCCTATTCAATGGAAAAGCATCAAGAGGTCGGTTTCTTGTGTTCCTAACAATTTCTAGGTGGATGTAAAGGATATATGTGCGTTCTTAGGGAGATAGGACGACTGGTGATAACTTGTTTGTGTCCAGAGGTGACACGTCAAGAACATTAACGAAGATTTAGATTATACAGAAATGGCCTTAAGAAAAGACAAACACAAGGAGCACATAAAACATTTATCGATGAGATTTGATACTCCCTCTGGTTTTATCTTGACGTTTTGGACAATGACACAGTCTCCAAAATGCATCTTTGACTATGTTTTCTATTATAATATATACAATAAATAAATACATTCTTACTTTTATTATAATACTTTCTAGGACAAATTTATATATGTTATTTTATTGCCTTTAAACTAAATATTTTAAAATTTATTGATAGTCAAAGTTATAAAAATTTAACCTCAATCTTATCCAAAACGTTAAGAATTATGAAACTGGAAGGAGTAGTACATTTGTACCATGAATTACAAGACCGTCTTAGTGTAGACTGAGTACCTCCTAACAGACTAGCCCTAAATGATCTGGACATGAACATGAGTCCGTACTCGGCCCCAAGTCTTATACACAGCCTCCTATAAGGCTACTTTGAAATGTGTCTATATGTTCTTGTCATGACATCTACCATTCTGGTGACTAGCTTTGGTCCTCCCCTATTCTCATGGTTCTCGTGTATGGGCCGAAACGTGAAGATGATTTAAAGTGAATAAGTGTATCTAATTGATTTTGCACAAAAAAAATTGATTAAAATGTTAGCAGTGCACATCGTGTAGAAGCCAAATATATGGTGAGGTGGAAAAATATATGATCATCTCTTTATATGGAAACAAACAAAACCATGCAATTACTTTTGCACGAAACAGACAATACACCACGCGTTACACGTCAAAGTACATGGAGAATGTGGGAGTGGAGGAGAAAAGGCATGAGCATGCAACAATATCGTGAGTGTCGAAGGAAAACAATGTGGTGAGATGGCATGAGCAATAGCGTAGAAAACAAGCCACATTACACGAGAAGAACATTTGGAGCTCGGGAAAAGACCCAAAAGAACGACGGATTCGATTTACAACCATATTTTTAAATAAATCACCACATGAAAATGAGGTAAAAAAGTCGAGGGACCCCAATTTTCCAATTTAAAAACAATGCAAAGTATTTCAAAATCATTGTTGGGGGCTAAGGTACCTTGAAATGCGACACAATCCTGAGGACAAGTAGATATTAAATCAATAGATATCGAATCAATAAATATGTCTTAGAGTTTTGGATGGAGGGAGTATATCTGTATTAGATAGGTGGACATTCTCTCAACTAACTGGAGTTTAAGTCCTAGATTTGGATAAATGTCAACAAAATTTAGGAGATGCACTCACGTATGTATGCCTCTTCAATGGAAAAGCATCAAGAGGCCGGTTTTCTTGTGTTCCTAACAATTTCTAGGTGGATGTAAACATTGTAAAGGATATATATGTGTTCTTAGGGAGACAGGAGTGGATTTGGAAAAAAAGTGAGTAGTCAATGGACAATTGGTGATAAGTTGTTTGTGTCCTGAGGTGTCTCCTTGACGCGTCAAGAACATTAACGAATATTTAGATTTTGTAGAAATGTCCCTAAGAAAAAAACAAACATAAGGAGCATGCAAACATTTGTACCATGAATTACAAGACCGACTTTGCGTAGATCGAGTCCTAACCGATTAGTCCTAAATGATCCGGACATGAACATGAGTCCATACCCGACCCCAAGTCTTATACACTGTTTCCTATAAGGCTACTCCGAAATGTGTCTATGTACTAGTCATGACATCTACCATTCTCGTGACCTTATTCTCATGGTTATCGTGTATGGGCCGAAATGTAAAGATGATTTGAAGTGAATAAGTGTATGTAATTGATTTTGCATAAAAAACTTAAACAATTGATTAAATCGTTACTAGTGCACATCACGTAGAATACAATATATGGTGAGGTGGAAAAAGATATGATTATCTCTTTATATGGAAACAAACAAAACCATGCAGTTATTTTTGTGCAAAACGGACAATACACCGTGCGTTACACGCCAGAGTACGTGAAGAATGTGGAAGTGGAGGAGAAAGGGCACAAGCATGCAACAATACCATGAGCGTCGAAGGAAAACAATGTGACGAGATGGCTTAAGTAATAGCGTAGAAAACAAGCCACATTACACGAGAAGAACACTTGGAGCTCGGAAAAAGGGCAACAGAATGATGGATTTGATTTACAACCATTTTTTTAAATAAACCGCACCATGAAGATAAGAAAAAAATAAAAAAAATCCTAATCTTTCAATTTAAAAACGATGCAAAGTATTTTGACATCATTGTTGGGGGCTAAGATACGTTGAAATACGATGCATTCCCAGTGACAAGTAGATATGAAATCAATAGATATCGAATCGAAATCGTAATACATTTAAAATATTATCATGATTTAAACCATAAAGAAGACACACAATATACCCTGATCAAGAAAGATACTGTAGAAATAAATATATCAATAACAACGATCACAAACGTTACACGAAGCCAAGAACCCAAAAGAAAAAACAAATACATAAAGGAAAATGAGGCACAAGAAAAAAAAACACAACACACACCTATATATAAGACTCTGCAGGACATGGAAGAAAAAGAAAAGCAGAAATAGCAGATAAAAATAAATAATAAAAAGCAAAGGAAGGGAAGGAGAGAGAGAGAGAGAGAGATAGAATAGAGAGAGACACACAAACACCAACAACAACAAGAGAAGAGAGAAGAGAAGGCAAGGAGAGGAAGAAGAGGTGGTGGTGTGGCCTCCTTCCCCCTCTCCTCGAGGTTGCCATGCCTCCTCCAAGATCCTAGAACGCACGCACGCACGCCCACCTCGCTCGCAAGAATCTTCTTCCATCTCCCTCTCTCGGATCGATCGGCCGATCAATCGGTACGCCGCTGAATTCATTCATTCGTTCGTTTCATTCCCCCAAATTCTGCTCCCCATTTCGGTGCCGAATTGGGGCGGGTTCTTGATCGGTTCTTGGTGGGGTGTGGTTCGCAGCTAGATCTGCCGCCCGACCCGGGATCGCCGGCGAGGATCAGGCGCTTGCGGGAGATCTGATTCGATCCGGTGGGATCGGTGTTGTTTGATGCAGGGGCGGGAAGGAGGAGGAGGGGGGGCGGAGGTGGTGGTGGAGGAGGAGGAGATGGAGGCGGACGCCGGGAAGCTGTTCATCGGCGGCATCTCGTGGGACACCAACGAGGACCGCCTCCGTGAGTACTTCGACAAGTACGGCGAGGTGGTGGAGGCCGTCATCATGCGCGACCGCGCCACGGGGCGCGCACGTGGCTTCGGCTTCATCGTCTTCGCCGACCCCGCCGTCGCCGAGCGGGTCATTATGGAGAAGCACATGATCGATGGCCGCATGGTAATAACAAAGCGCTCCTTCTTCTTGCTTACATAACATAACATAACATGTATGTGTTAGATTCATGATGGTGTGCTAGATCCATCCATGGTGATGTAAATGGTGGTTTGTAGCTGTTACTGATTGTTGTCGTTTCGAGGAATTCAGAATGTTTTGGATTTGTTTTTGTTTCAGGTGGAGGCGAAGAAAGCTGTTCCCAGGGACGATCAGCACGCTCTTAGCAAGAGCGGCGGGAGCACTCATGGATCGCCGGGGCCCAGCCGCACCAAGAAGATATTCGTCGGGGGACTAGCGTCCACCGTGACAGAGGCGGACTTCAGGAAGTACTTTGAGCAGTTCGGGACAATCACCGACGTTGTGGTGATGTATGATCACAACACGCAGCGTCCTAGAGGTTTTGGGTTCATTACGTACGATTCGGAGGATGCTGTGGACAAGGCATTGTTCAAGACCTTCCATGAACTGAACGGTAAGATGGTTGAGGTCAAGCGCGCAGTTCCTAAGGAACTATCACCTGGGCCTAGCATGCGTTCTCCTGTTGGTGGATTCAACTATGCCGTGAACAGAGCCAATAACTTCCTCAATGGATACACCCAGGGTTATAATCCGAGCCCGGTCGGTGGCTATGGAATGAGGATGGATGCAAGGTTTGGGCTTCTATCGGGTGGCCGTAGTAGTTATCCTTCTTTTGGTGGTGGTTATGGAGTCGGTATGAATTTTGATCCAGGGATGAACCCTGCTATTGGGGGAAGCTCAAGTTTCAACAACAGTCTCCAGTATGGAAGGCAGCTTAATCCATACTACAGTGGAAATTCTGGTAGATACAATAGCAATGTTAGCTATGGTGGAGTCAATGACAATACTGGGTCAGTGTTCAACTCGCTGGCTCGTAATTTATGGGGTAATTCAGGTCTTAGTTACTCTTCCAACTCTGCAAGCTCTAATTCCTTCATGTCATCTGCCAATGGGGGCCTTGGTGGAATTGGGAACAACAATGTGAATTGGGGAAACCCTCCTGTGCCTGCACAAGGTGCTAATGCTGGCTCAGGCTATGGCAGTGGGAACTTCGGTTATGGATCCAGTGAAACCAACTTTGGTCTTGGTACCAATGCTTATGGAAGGAACGCTGGATCTGGTGGTGTTAATACATTCAACCAATCAACCAATGGGTATGTAAGGAACTTTGGAGATTCGTCAGGAGGAGGTGGTGGTGGTGGCGGTGGCTCCATCTATGGAGACACAACTTGGAGATCCGGATCTTCTGAGCTTGATGGAACCAGCCCATTTGGCTATGGGCTTGGGAATGCAGCTTCAGATGTTACAGCAAAGAACTCAGCAGGTTACATGGGGCATTAACAAATAGAGGTTAGATATATTCTTAATGCTTATGTTCTGTTTATCTTCAATTCCATTTTGTTGCTGGCTAGTATTTCAACCACTAGCTTCATGTGGTGCCGTTATGATGGTAGCAATGTGAAAACAATGTCTTTAAATATTGAATATTCATTCTGTTGAAACGATATCGCTAGATGAACCCATGCATATCCAAATGCTTATTTCATATAGGAAATATTTCCACCATTGCAAATATAATGCTTCTATGCTAGTGTTGGTTGTCCTAGGAAAATACCGGATGACACTGATCATTCAAACGTGGTAACACCATTCGGCAGTTTGGCATTTTATAGAAAAACAAGTGTTTTTTTTACTGATTCTGTAGTATTTTAGATATCTACTCAATGTTGCAACTGTTACATTAAAATGCGTATGATGATTCTCTGATTATTTCGTTATTTGGTTGGATATTGCATTTTTTTATGAACTAGACACATCAATTTGTTTGGATGATTCACCCATCATGTTTAGGCATGCTGTCCAAGTAGTACAACAATTAAATTTGTAGCTGTGAAAAGCTCTGCGTCCAGTTTTGACCTGTGGTTCGTAATAGATAGTAACACTTGCTTGGTGTAGAAATTTTATTCCCTTCTCACCATATTGAACTTTCTGTCAGTGCTTAGTGTGTTATGTGTGTAGCGTCCCATCAAGTTGGAGATCCTAGTTAACATATTCATGACGGTGTTATATTTAGACATTAACATGCATGTGATATATCCAATATATAGTTCAAAATTATACATTTGTTTGATGTTTGGCTACCACCCTCTAGAACTAAAAAAAAGTTTGCTTTTTTATGCCCCTGTTGCTCTTCTCTGGCTGACCCAAATTGAGCGAACATGGCCACTTTGATATTATGCCAATTCTCCATATTTTGTTGGTGTGCATTTGTTCTTGTTGTCTATAGCTAAATGATTATGATTAGGTATATCTATAGCTAAATGAGTATGATTAGGTATACTAGGGTCATGGGCTAGCTGCTTAGTCTTTTTGGATTTTCTTAGCTTTCTAGTTGTTAGGGTTATGTCACCAAGCTTAAGGTATCTACTAAGAATTATAAGGTACTTAGGAAAATTATGTCCCTTTTATAGCTAGTTATTTCATTGATTCCAGTCTCAATGCTGTTTGAAAATTTGCTTGGACAGTTGGAAGTTATTAACTCATGTTAACTAATCTTATTTATGTTTAGCTTCTGAAATATGATCCAAACATATACTTTTAGATACAGAATAATTCTGAAGTGCTTCCGTAATTTAAAATTTTGTTGCAAATGATCTGTTTCAGTTCTTATCAGAAATTCAGTATTCTGAATTCATTGCTCTTACCACAACTAACCATGACATAGCATTTTGCTTGTTTACACAATGCAAATATTAAATGTGGTAGTCCTTGGATGTTTGGTAGCTTGAGTCTTCAGTCGTATGGTAGACAACTTCGCATCTTAGATACATATAGGCCTATAGAGCTTTTGGAAACTTAAGCCTGACCTGAGTATTTTATTTTAGAGAATGAACTTCTTAGGGGCACTGGTGTAATCATTTTTTTGTCAAAGCATTCTTCAAGTTGGTTTTTGTAAAAAAAAGAGATCAATTATTGCAACATGCTTGTACTCTATATTTTAAATGTATGCTTTTCATCCTCGTTATATTACACTGCCAAGGACATTACTGAAGCTAAACCTTATTTTTTGTGCTCTTTGTTTTTCTGCATGCATTGCACAATGCTATATATATTCTCTAACTTTTATGTTTCCTTGTGCAGCAATGTCGCCGCCTAGGAATCTTTTTCACATACAACATTTGTCAAAATAGGTTGAGGAAAGAACCACAGGTGCATCAGGTGCAAATTTTGAACCTCACATGATTTACAGAAATGGGTTAGTTAATAGAGCTAACCACCAGGGAGTTGGTCAATGAGATCAGATATATATCCTCAGAGAACCTTTTAAACGTATTTCCATTTTATGTAAGGTTTGAGATTGTGGTTTCGGATTTCTACAGCGAGTTTAGGTTTTGGCAACCTTGTGTTTTTTCTTGGTTGAGATGTGAAGTAAGATTGCGGGATATATATATCTGAAGAGTGTTCAGTTGTACGGCGGCGCTGCCCCCATATAGGCCCCCCTTTTTGGGTTTTTTGTTCTTATAGTAGAAACTGCTCTAGCGTTTTGCAAATTGTGTGCTAGCTGTTGTTATCAGGATGATAATTTTTTTCCCCTTCTTGGTTTTTATCTTACTGAAGTGTATGTACCAGAGATCTTGCTGGTCTGTGTTTTTCCTAGTGGAACTTTTGAGGGATGCCCCTTCTGGGTCTCAAAGAATAATAATGCTACATTATATTCTAATTCATTTTGAGGCTTTCTAAGGCTATAATATTATTTGTATGTACCCTGCTGGAACATCTGTACATTCTCATGCTCTTTGCAATTTGCCTTTGTGCTGCTTTTGCATCTTCTCTTCTGGGTCTGTCTAGTGGTCAGTGGGTGATGCCTGGTTCTTCTACCATGCATAATTTACCTTGTATAATGTTGCAATTGTACCATCTCTTCATGTGCCTTTTGATGCTGGGCTACATGGATGATGGCTCTGCGGACTGCAGCCATGCTTGAGGATTGTGATGTTTACTTATAATAATATCTTCATCTTGTGATGTACAGTAAACTACCAACTTTTTTTAAACCCCAAATGCAAAGGATTCGGTAATTGACATGTCAATGACTATGCCTCCTGATAAGCTCAGAATTTGGTTGGAGAATCATAGTTGAGTTTGTGATTTGTGGATAGATTAGAAATTAAGTAGTTGAAGTTATTAATACTAGAAAATCAGCAACCTGTCATGAGAATTAGGAACCACCTGTTTACTCAGTATCTGATAGGTGCCTGATCTTGAACTCTTAATTATTGATTTTCATATGCAGCCCAACGGTTTGGTACCAGCCTTCAATTCTTCTAGTGTTAAATGGAGTTGCTTCAAGTGATGAACAGTAAAAAAAATTATGAACAATTTCTTACAGCAGAACTCTCATAGATCGCTTACTGAATGTAGCTTATCAGAATGGAAACAGTCACTTGGCTCTTGCATGATGTGAAACAGCGTGCTCGCCAAAGAAGTTTTGCAAATTCACAGTGAAGCAGTTGAAAATAAGTTTTTCCCAAGTTTTTTTTTAAAAAAAAGAAGTCGTGGCCCATTAGAGAACTGCATATTTGCCATAATTCCAACCAACTTGAAAAGACACTTTGCAAATTCAATTGCTCCATTTGAAAAGGAAGTTTGCCCCAAGTTTTTTAAACAAAAATACATGACCCAATACAGAGTTGTGTCGTCGTCATAATTCAGTTGCTCAGAGGTAGAGAATTAGGTGATTTTTTTCCCAAACTTATACTCCCTTGATCAAAAAAAAAAAACCTCAACCTAGGTGGGATGTGACCCAATTTAATACAATGAATCTGGATGGGGATTGTCCAGATTTGTTGTACTAGGTTAGGTCACATCCTTACATAGGTTGAATTTTTTTTACGGAGGGAGCATGTCTGGGATTTCTATTATGCTAGTATTTTGTAGAGATCGGTCCATGCAAGCAAAACAAAAACAAAAACAAAGGTGCTTTACCAACTGCACCTTTATTAGTAGACAATTCTTTAGAAATTATAAAATACTCTGGTTTTTAATAGATAAGGCTATTGATTTTTCGACATACATTTGACCATTAATCTTATTAAAAAATTACTATCTTTGTCCCAAATATATTATGAGATAGACGTATAATGTAATTATCATTTATTTTGTTGTGGTTTGATTTATCATTAAAAATACTTCAAGCATAACTTACATTTACATATCTGTATAAATTCTTTAATAAGAAAAATAATCAAATGTATATATGACCATTAATGGCATCTTCTATTAAAGCAGAGGAAGTAATTATTATAATGGGAAGAAACAGTCACTTAGGACTCATTTATGAAGGTATTTCATAGGATTTAAACCCTATGAAATTTTTTTTCAAATCCTATGAAATGGCTCGCTACATATAGATTTTGAAGAGAAGTTAGCAAGAGCTCTAACCTCTTAAAATATCTCCTTTTAAGTCTATTTTCCTGGTTCAATTCCTTTTTTTTTTCTTAAGGTTCAATTAAACAATTATTTTTGTATTTTTTTCATGTTAAAATTATGTATTCTTTCTATTACTTCGCTTTTCATTCATGTCAGAAAAAGGCCAAGCAAGTAATCCTTTTTCCTTGTCTCGATCCCATTGCCTTTCTGTTTCTACAGTTAAATTGAACCACCAAACCCTTTCATACTTATAGGGAACTAGCTAAATCTGTTTAGCTCTGACAGATTAAGGGCTAAATCTGTTTAGCTCCGACAGATAAAGTGTTAAATTTGTTTAGCTCTAACAGATAAAGGAAGACATGATCATGGCATTCTTTCTACTTTGAGTGATCATGGTTGTGACATTTTGAGGAAACATGTAAATGGTGGAGACAGGATATAAGTTTCACTCATAAATAAATCACTAACCGTCTGTTTGGTTGCAGGGTTTTGATGGGTCGGGTCGGAGTCATTCTATTTTTGTAGTTGTTTGGTTGTAGGATCAGATGGGTTGGGATGAACCTAAAAAAGAATATTCTGCTGATATTCGAGTCTACTCTGTCCGGCCAAAAACACACGGACGGCTTCGACCCATTTTTCTCTCGCGCGTCACGTGAACTGCGCGCAGTAGCGGCGGTGGCCTTATCCGATTCACCTCTCCCTTCTCGTTTTTTCCCGATTCCCCTCCCCTCAGATCGGGATCCAGAGAGGCGACGCGAGAGGAGGCGGCGCGACAGCGAGTCCTCGCTCGCACGAGCCGGCGGCAGCGAGCGCGAGGAGGAACCAGCGGCGGCGGCTCGCGTCCCCCCTCCGTCCTCCGTTGTCCTCCTCGCTCGCACAAGCCGGTGGAGGCGACGAGCATCCGACGGCGGCGACTCGCGTCCCCCCCTCCGTCCTCCGTCGCCCTCCTCGCTCGCACGAGCAGGCGGCGGCGACGAGCACCCGGCGGCGACCGCGAGCACGAGCCAGCGGCGGCGGCTCGCGTCCCGTCCTCCATCCTCCATCGCCCTCCTCGCTCGCACGAGCCGGCGGCGGCGACGAGCACCTGACGGCGACCGCGAGCAGGAGGCAGCGGCGGCGGCTCGCGTCCCCCCCTCCCCGGCCTCGGTCCCCCTCGTCTGAATCTTGACAAGATCCGGCGCCCCCCCACCTCTGCTATCAACTGATCTTCCTCGTCCTCACATCCTCAGAGAAAGGTAAGAAAACCCTAGCACTTTAACCCTAGAACTTGTTGAATTTATTTACATGAGATGATTGCCCCTTGTTGTGAAAAGGACTAGTTGAATCAATTGATTCACAGTAGATCAATTAACAATTGAATAGATGATTGCCTATTGATGTGGTATTTTTTGTATATTTATTCACAGTGATGTGAGCAAGTAATTTGTGATTACATGATCTTTGATTGAGAAGAGTTTTATTTTGCTTTCCTTTGATTGTTCTATTGTAGATGGATAAAAGGACCAAGCTTTTCATTTATGCTGCTGCTAGAAATATTTTATTGTCAATGATGGCCATTATTATTCAATCTAGAAAAAGAAAGAGAGGTGCAAGGAGAGGGGGTATCAAATATGGCCCATTGTATGAAAGGGATAGACTGAGATTTGATTACCTAGATAAAAAAATTTGGAGGAATGATACTACTTGTGTCAACATGCTTAGACTTAGAAAAGATTCTTTCTTTCGATTTTGTAAGTTGTTTAGGAATCGGGGTTTGCTTGAGGATACAATCCACATGTGTGTTGAGGAGCAGGTTGCTATGTTTCTAAATACAGTGGGGCACAATCTTAGAAATAGGTTAGTTGCCACTAATTTTGATAGGTCCGAAGAAACAGTTAGTCGTTATTTCAACAAAGTACTTCATGCTATTGGGGAGCTACGAGATGAACTAATTAGGCCCCCCTCATTGGACACCCCAACTACAATAGCAGGGAGCCCTAGATGGGATCCTTACTTTAAGGTCTGACATTCAACTGTGTCCCCTTTTCAGATTTTTATTTCTAAAAACATATGTGGAACGTAATTATTTATGGTATTGCATATAATTTAGGATTGTATTGGAGCTATTGATGGCACACACATTAGAGCTTCTGTACCAAAGAATATGGAGTCTTCTTTTCGTGGTAGGAAGTCTCATGCCACGCAAAATGTAATGGCGGCGGTAGATTTTGATCTTCAGTTCACTTATGTCTTGGCTGGTTGGGAGGGGACAGCACATGATGCTGTAGTTTTAAGAGATGCATTGGAACGTGAAAATGGCCTTCATATTCCACAAGGTAATAGATAAATATAGTTCCATCAATTTGTCCATGCTAAATGTTGAAATGTAGAAATTTGACCAACTTGTCCCTTATATGATAGGAAAATTCTACCTAGTTGGTGCTGGATATGGAGCCAAACCAGGATTTCTGCCTCCTTTCCGTGCTGTCCGGTACCACTTGAATGAGTGGGGGAATAATCCGGTGCAAAATGAGAAGGAGTTGTTCAATCTTAGGCACTCGTCCCTTCGAATCATGGTTGAGCGTGCATTTGGGTCACTAAAGAGGAGATTTAAAATTCTTGATGATGCCACTCCATTCTTCCCTTTTCCAACTCAAGTAGATATTGTTGTGGCTTGCTGCATTATTCATAATTGGGTTATAAATGATGGGATTGATGAGTTTATTTTAGATCCAAATGAGATAGTTGAACCCGATAAAACATCGCCAATTGGCGAAGCAAATGAACATGCATGGATGGTTCAATTCAGGCAAGCACTTGCTGATCAGATGTGGGAGGACCGTCAAAACAATCATGAAAACTAATATGTAGCAGTACTATTTGTAGGGACATCCTAATTTGCTTAATTTCTGTTGTATGGACAATTTGTGGACTTGGTTTCACTTGTATTTTCATTTGATTGGTTAAATATATCATTGTTGGTCATTTGTATGTGTGAACTTGTTGACTTGTTCCTCATTTCTATGGTTAAATACACTAGTGATGGTCATTTTCATGGACTTTGTTTGCTGAATTTCATTTATATGGACAACTTATTAGCTGAAAGGTATTTTTCTGAGCATTAGTTGTTTATTATTTGTGTACCATCATATAGCATGCTTGCTGATTTTTTTTCATAAATGTTATGGTGTGTAGGAAATGGATAGCAAAGGAAAGGGAGGAAGCACACATGCTTCATGGACATCTGCAATGTCCTCTTTCATGTTGTCTCATCTAGCCAATCTTGTGGCTAGTGGGACGAGGACTTCATCTGGCTTCAAACAGGCCCATCTCAATGCATGCGCCAGGGCTCTTAATGAGATGTTCTGTACTAATCTCACAGGTGATCAAATTAAGAATCATTTGAAGACATGGCAAAAAAAGTTTGCAAAGATGAATAGGCTTAGAAAAGTTAGCGCTGCTGGTTGGGATGAAGTTAATTTCGTTATTACTCTTGATGCTGAACACTACAATGACTATATCAAGGTATAGACACTCATGTTTCATGATAATTTCTGTAGATTTTACATTTTTGTTCAAACCACTTATCTTGTATATTATGTTACATGATAGGATCACAAGACCGATGCTGAATATTTTAACAAACCTCTTGTGCACTATGGTGAGATGCTTACAATTTTTGGGAGCACAATGGCTACAGGAAAGTTTTCAAAGGACTCAAGTTCAGTTCTTGGTACTGAAGATGTTGATGCTGAAAACGAAGAGGTGAATTGTGGCCCAGCAACTATTGATCTAGATGCTGAAACATCATCTGCGAGCAAGCCAAAAAAGGCCAAAACAATTGAAAGTGAGGATGATGGTCTGATTAGGGCAATCACCAGTGTTGGTGACAAGCTTGCTGCTGCTATAGTGAAGGCTGCTGAGCCAGATAATACGCTGCCGGTAGGTCTATTTGACACCCTGAAAAGCCTTCCTGGTTTTCAGGACATCCACATATCTTTCTACTATGCTCATTTGGTGGCGAACCCTCACATTGCTAGAGCTTTTGATGGACTTCCATTCGAAAACAAGT
This sequence comes from Oryza officinalis, assembly GCA_008326285.1. Classification (NCBI taxonomy): domain Eukaryota; kingdom Viridiplantae; phylum Streptophyta; class Magnoliopsida; order Poales; family Poaceae; genus Oryza; species Oryza officinalis. The sequence goes on along the minus strand of BDMV01000011.1, from coordinate 32,067,330 downwards.
TACATTGGGTTGCTATGTTCATTAGTGAAAAGTTTCCTGGATCAATGTAGGGTTGTTGGATGAGTTCTGTAGTTCTTTTGCTATTATGGAATGTGTTGCCGGTGGGTGGGCATTACTTGTAAGACTTGAGCTTGCACTGTCACTATGCTTGGACTGCTACGTGTAAGACTTTGATGGACTATTATGCGATCAGACTTTAAAGTGTGCTGCTTAGGTGGCTGGAGGGTCCTTTTTGGTTAGTAGTCTAGACTAGATGGTGTGGGCTAAGCATGTTTCAGGAAACTAACAACCTGTTATTATTATGCTGCTGTTATGCACCCTATGCAACACTTTTTTGTGATGGAGCCATATATGTTTATGGATAGAGCTTCAAGCTGAGGCATCTGCAGGGATGAAGATGGAGTACCAGAACTGACGTTCTTTGTTTGTTTTGCTTCTCTTGCTCGTAGATGGCAAGTTCCATGCAGAGTGATCATGCTGTTTCAGCGACGAGTTTTCTGTGTTTTGCTGGTGTTTGTGCTTTTGTTTTGCTTCTTGTTTACCCCAGAATGGGATGGCAATGGTAGGGAATGCTGGTGTATCTAGACTTTCCTTCTGTTTTGTTTTGCTTGAAACCTGCTACTACTACCTGTAATGCTCATTTCTGACAATTGGAAACGGGAGGAGCTTCGACTCCTCTCGCTTAAAAAAAAAGAGGAAAAAAAACCAGAAGCCTTCGCCTGCACACCCGGAAGCTCGAGCTGCTGTACATGTGCGTTCACCGGTGCCACTGAGGTGTTAATGGTGGCAGAGAACTGGAGAAGAGATTAGCCAGGTTCAATGTGCAAGCAACAAATTGTTACTAGTCCAAAGTGAAAACATGAGGTAAGATGTGGTTCATTATGCAACTTAGGCCATCGATAACAAATAAAATTGTCATGCTTCCTCAGCATACAAGTGGTGAGTTCAGTAAAATCCAATGGAGGTATCCTCGATTCGAGCCTACAACTTGGTTCTGTAATTTTTCGGGAGTTCCGAAAATGATTTTCGGACAACTCCGAAAATTTCCAGAACACACAATTTGGTTCTGTAATTTTTCGGAAGTTTCGAAAATGATTTTCGGACAACTCCGAAAATTTCCAGAACGCACAACTTGGTTCTGTAATTTTTCGGATTAATTAATATTCAAAATTACAAATATAATATATTCCAGCCTTAGAAATGAAATTTTAGAGCCCATAATTGAACTGAATTGCATACGTACAAATACGGTGAAAACACTCCATTACAGGGATCTTTTTGTTGGTCTTCTCCTACAGTATATATCATTGGCCCCTTGCAAGCAGAGGACAAATTCTCTTTGCATTCGTATGCATTTTAATTCTGCAAAACCTGTAGCTTATCCTCTGTATAAACAATGAGAATATCATCTGTTTATAATTCCAATTTCCAAGTATCAACTTCTACCTCGACCAGAAGTAATACAGATTCTGAAGTTTATAAACATAGCTCTGCCTGAACAAGATGGAAACCTACTGTTTTCAGTTCACCATTTGATCTTTACCAGATAAACCTGAAGTTCAAACTGTGCAGCCATGTTTCAAACTTGAAATAGAAGGGAGGAAAAAGAAGTGCTGATCACTGTTCTGGCATAACTGAAAAGAAAACTGAAATGCAAAGAGGAGACAAAAGGGGATAATACTATCTGTAGCTCGGATTTGCGTTGCAAATTGCAATGAGGAGGAGGGGTTGGTTGGGTGGTCAGTGCAAATGCTGCTGCTATTGTGTTGATCCTTGTTTGTGTTGAATGGATGCATGTCTCAAAAATTTTATATGTGAGAGGTAACCTCACTAGGAGGTATCTTCACCTAAACAACCCACCTTCATCCCTCCATCCAAACAAAGAATAGAACCATTTCAACCCATCATATCCCTCAAACCAAACAAAAAACAAGGTTCGTTCCATCCCTTCAACCAAACAGAAACTAGGTCCAACCCATCCCAGAAAAACAGGAATGGACCTAACCCATCCCACCACATCCCAAACCAAACAGACGGTAAAGGTCTTCTGAAGAAATCCAGACTGATGAAGAAGTTCCAATAAATACAAGTAGTACAATTCCTGTTCTGCCAAAAAAGAATCTCGGAAAATACAGCACAACAGAGCTCAGAGTTGCTGCTAGTTCACCAAATTTCCTAGAATCTCTCTATTCAGGCATTCAGTTCTGTAAGAACCCTTTTGGTGCATTATACAGGAAAGATAAGGCCCTCAACTTTGGTGACTACATGAATTCAATGCCCAATTAATTGGTAGCTCCCATTGATAAGCTGCAGACTCTATCTTCATCTCTTTTCAATCTTTCTTGACACGGTTCCGAGCCGCCTTGGCTGAGCTCGATCGCTCTGACTGTGAGAACATGATGAAGACATGCATGACCGCCGTCACCAGTGCGAGCCCGAGGCCCGTAAACCCGACTCCTTTCCATGTCGACAGGAGCTGAGTCCATAGGAAGAGCTTGACAGCACCATATAAAAGGAGGCATGACCAAAACAAGGTCACCTGTTACATAAGCAGAATTAGAAAGTCAGTTACTAACCAAATACTAGTAGCATATACAAGACGTCCTATGGAAGTTGCTACATAATTCTATTATACCAAACAAGGAATAGTTCTATGCAGCCTTGCAGCAAGTACTTGAGTTTTGCATTACTATCACCAGTAGTGTGTTCTTACGGTAGTCCCAGCAAAACACCTCCCCTGATCCTCTGACTGGGCCCTTACAAAGGAAGGAGCTTCGACCCAAGTTTTCAGTTTCAGACCAGACAAACCCCAAACAGCCTGATTTCGAATTTTAAAAAAGACATTTTCTATAAAATTAAACTTTTTTTGTGTGATTTTGACTTGTTGAGCATGGACCAGACTTTCTGAGCTAGCCCAAAAATATTCACAGTTGGTACAGCTGCAAATGCTGCCAGTGGCTAAGCCATGCTCACTGAAATTTGTCTTCTGCTCACTCCAAATTACCCCTCACACTATGCATCTCCAGTTGTGAGCAAATATATCACAACTGTGGTCAAAAGGGCCATTTCTATGTTTTCATTTGCCTGCTCACACTCACAGACCGTATATGGCATTACAATACTACATGCCCAGCATCTGGTATGTCTGCACACTGCCTATTAGCCCTAGGTTAGGGCGCTCCATATTACAGACTGTATATTTTATACAATTAAGTAAAATGCTCAGGTATTGAGAGTTTACCAGCAATGATTTAACTGGGCGGCCGATCGGTCTAATCTCCTCATCAAAAGTGCCTGTCGCCAAATGCTTATCCAGTAATGCATCCTGTAGTTAAGAATAAAGGAACACACAACATTTATTTCAGAATTAATTGATCGACCAATGCATTTGGCATTTCAACTGTAAGACGTCTAAATAAAAAATATATATAGCTCAGCACCTTTGCTACAAAGATGTCTTTGCACCATTTTGAAACATCGTCTTCTGACCTTGGCATCTCACTCATTGCATGGCGTTTCATGCGAACATGCACCTAGAGAAACAGTGGAGTGGAAATTTGTTTCAAATCAAATCAATTTATTATGACTATATATCTATGTTCATTTGCAAGACTTCGACAGTGAAAAGAAACCCATCAAATTTCAATATGTGCTTCTGCAACACTCTCTTGATTGGTCTGCCATTAGATATCCAAGAAGTTAGCAAACATACCACTGAAGATTGCCCTTTCAAAATCCGCAGCATTGTTGGTTGAGGTGAATCTTTTGGAATAATTACTGTTGTATCATAAATAGCTGGAACAAAATCCCGCATAATAGTTACAGCTGATACAAATCCCTGGAATTTTTCATTTTTTCACAAGAGGTATCAGTAAATAGATTTAATGCTGCAAAACATACAAGTTATTGTACGAAATAACTACATGGCCAAATGCAGGACATAACCATATATTCTTAATAACTGTAAGGAGCTGATCACTCAGCCACTCCATAAACAGATTAAAGAAGTAGCTGTTGTACTGAAAGAATTACAGTCATATGTTATAAAAAAATGCTGTTTCAAATTGTCATTTTAGAACTTCAATTAAGCTTTAATTTTACTGGAAGTATTACAGTTATATCTTTCAGTTAGTTGATTTTGTTTATTTCTTTAAAACAATTCTTGAATGTCCAATTGACCAGTAAAAAGCTTTTCATACAAGTTCAAGAATTTATCTTGAAATTTAGTGTATTAGGTATTCTTTTTCAGGAAGGTAATAAACAGGCAGGTATCATCATATTACTATGTTGAAACACCTGTACACATGTTTATTTCGGAATAGAAACCATCAGCCAGTACAAAAGAATTTTCAGAGTTACCCTATTGCTCTTTTGTACTCTTATCCATAATCCATCAATATTATGAGTAGTAGTGTCTGACATGACATCTCAGTCTTCAACGCATGATTTTGGCTATGGTGGTTTTCATCATTATGGAATTACACTCATTGTCTTGTTCTATAAACTACATTTTAACTATCAAAGTTTCAAAAGGTTGACCTCATGTCAATCAAAATCTAAAAACATAACACTGCATACCTGATAGCAACTATAGGTACAAATTAGGCAGGCAACAGACAGTAAATGGAAATTTTGGCAGTAGAGCACAGGACCCACATTGTTACATGAGGCAAGTTGTTACACATGTATCTTACATTCAATTGTTTCGACCTTCTTTGTATTGTTCTAAGAGATTTCAAACACAAGTAACATTTATCTCCGTCTGAAGGACAGATTCTGCATCCTAATCACCTATGAAGTTGCATTTGTTTAATAGATGTACAATGTGAACTAGTAACAGAAATACTCTAATTTAACCGTAGGAGAGAATATGCAGTTTTTGGTACAATGTGAAGATTATTACATTTAGAATAACCCATCTGAAATCTGTAGTTTACTAGTGTCTAGTGTATATAATATGATGTTTTTCATATATATTTTTTTCACATCAGAACTATTACAAGGGTAAACCTTGTGAGAAGAGAATTATATTTGTGAATTCTGATGCAAGAATACAGGAATACCAGATACAAGAAAGCATTTCAGCTAGAGAATAGAAAATACCTTTGTACGTGGAATCAATACATTTCTGGGTGCTGGCAAACCCTGTGAAACAGCATACTCCTGAGCTGCTAGAAGCTTTGCCGGAGTAAAGCGAGTGCCCTCAACAAAAAGGGCTAGCCAAAATGGTCTGGGGAAGTCCTTCAACCTTTGGAGGCCCCACTATAAGCATAGCACGACCACTAAGTTAAAGAACAAAGTCACAAACAATAAAATTATGTGTGTAGATGAGGTAAAAAAGTTACTTTTAATGTCTTTTCATCCTTTGCCCAGCTCCTTTCCAAAAAGAGGTATTCTGCAAACCACATAGACCAGCCAATAACCTGCAAAATGCGATCAAAACATTGAGCATGTCTGCATGTGGCATGTAATATATCAGAAGATAGATAACTGAATGCTTCACATGTCTGCGTGTCTGCATCACTGAGATACTAGTGCACATTACATTAGGTTATGGATCTCCAGTAATTACACAGAACTGAGCCCGATAGGCTGTTTCTCCATCAGATTTTCTAGCAAAAGCAGAACCCATCTTTTCTGATCTTAGTTGATGGGCTTCAAATTTTCTTCAAGATTTATTTGCTTCATACCATTCCACATTGTACAGCTTCCATAAAAGTTGGCTGCACACATATTTTCATGTGTAACATAGAGTTTGTACAACTATAGCTATGTTACCAGAAACACAATGTATGTTCTACTAGTAGTTCTTAGACACTTTGGGTACTGAACATTTAACTGCCAACCTACTCTGCTACTTATTGCTACAAATTGAATGACATCCACTTGACTGCATACAAAGTTCAAGCGTATCAATTTTAGCCACCCTTAGATTAATATACTTAGCGGTTGGAGTGGTGGAATCTCAAGTGTAGCAAATCATCTAACGGTATTATATCAAATTTGCTTCAAACAAATTCACCATCAACAATCATAGAGCTCTGGTGAGAAGGAACATATAAAATGATAATGCAATATGTTATCTTATCATAATTTTAGTCCTAAGAGCAAGTTTAATATTTTATTACCTTCTTTACATTTTTTTCAATAATAGCTTTATGCACATAACTTAAAAGTCAGCAGCACTAGCCTATAAGGGACTGAACTGCAAAATAAATGTTCCAGTAAAATATACATGAGCTAGCTAACTCACTGGAAGGAATTTCGATGATTTCTTCATAACAGCAAGTGTACTTCCAAGGCATCCTGACCGCTGACCACATGAAAAAAAAAAGTTTCGGATGATCTATTATATATTACAGACAAATCTGTATATACTGAACTTCTAACAAAATATTGCAGTGTAACTGATGTTTCAACAACTAGAGAATGAGAACCTGTGCCAAAATCCACCCAATAAGCCAATCGATATCACTCCGATGATTTGATATGACGAGTGCATGCTCATTGCCTACAAAGATTCTTCAGATAAGTTTGTAACAAAAAAAATGACATGGTGAACATTGTAAGCACTATCATCTGTGCTATAAAACTGATTCCTCACCCATTGCCTTGTGAGTTTCATCATCAGCATGCAGTTGTATCTGCAGAACATCGGTTCAAATTATTTTAGGGGAAAGGCAAAATGGCAAAAATTAAAATTGTTTGCTTCATTAACATCAAATCAAACATTTAATCTTAAGCAGAATGCTCAAATGGACTGATAGAAAGGTACAAAGTGCAAGCCGGTAAGTTCTATTGTAATCTGAATTGCTGTACACATAGATCATTCACATAATGTACAGTTAGTCAATTAGCCACCAGAATTTGATTGATTATGCTGTACTCGAATTTTACTGCCATGATGGAGAGAAAATGCAGTTGGATTTCAATTTTAGCTCCACAGGCCAAATTCAATCACAGCAGTGGCAGTAACATTAACATGGCTGTTTTACCAGACTCATAGCATAGGCATAGGCAGCTAAAACCTATAGAAAAAATGTCCAGGCATGAGGCATCCAGAACCATCAAAAAAGGGAGAGTCCATATTCTTAGCAGAAATTTACCAGTTATTATCATTATAAACATTCAGAATATGCTCCAGAAAAGAACTTCAGTATATGTAAGTACAGACTGATAAGCTCTATTGTCATTTGAATTGACGTCATGGGTCATTCACATTATGTACAGTTAGCAACCAGGATTGGATTAATTATATGCTTTACTATAATTTTACTGCCATAATTGAGCAGAAAATGCAGTTGGATTTCAATTTTAATTGTACAAGGTAAATTCAATCACAGCAGTGGCAATACCACTAACACAGCTGTTTTCCCACGATAGCAGCATATGCATATCTAATTTTACTGCCATAATTGAGCGGAAAATGCAGTTGGGTTTCAATGTTAACTCTACAAGACAAATTCAATCACAGCAGTGGCAATACCACTAACACAACTGTTTCCCCACATTCACAGGCTCACAGCATATGCAGCTAAAGCCCATAGAGAAAACATCCAGGTGTCCAGCACACTAAAAAAAGAGAAAGTCCATATTCTCAGCAGAATTTACCGGTTACTATCATTATAAAACATTCTGAACATGCTCCACCAGAAAAACTTCAATATATGTACGTATGCCACATACAGCTAAAATTATATATTTTAGCCACGAAAATGGGCTGTCCATCAGCACCAATGCCTCGAACGGTATTGCTGACTTACTACAAGGTCTAAGACTGTATTTTAGAAAAAAATTAAATTATTCAAACTTCTCACTGCTCACAACTCAAATAATGAACTGTATTAAATTGTAACATGCACGGCATACACATAAATGCGATAACAGTTAATTTCTGATCTGATGGTTCTGGTTGCCAATTCGGCTATACTGTCCTAATGTGACAAAACGAAGCTATTTCACACAGATGATTTGCATTGCACAACGGTTCCAAAATAAGCTTTAGAACATTATGTGTACATCAAATGTGGGTATTTTAAAATTTTAGCAGAACAAGTAAATCTTGATACGAAGTGCATATCAGAAAGATGCTTTGTCACTGACCATATCTACATACCTTAACTCCTGCCCACCAATCCACAAGCCAGACCAGCTGAAGCCACAATAGCTCGGCCAAGAATCTGTTGATCCGCCGGTACAAACTCTTCGAGAACGGCCTTATTGAGAGAAATAGGACGGCCTGCAATTTTTGACGAGCATACGAACAGATCAGGTAATGCCGGATGCTGATCTTGCTGCATAGTTGCGTGCAGATTAGCAGATCAAATGAAGCAAAGTTTGATGATTCTCGTTACAGTTTCGTGCAGTGACAGACAAAATTTTTAAGTGAAAATAATTCCACAAAACAAATAGGCAAAACCAGTCTCTTTGCATGTTGGATCGCCAAGAAAAAAAAATTCAGTGAAAGAAGATCAGGGGACCATACTAATCTGTCCATAGAACTATACAAATGCTAAATCTTTGCCTAAAACACCTTCAGGTACAAAATTAACCCAGAAATCCCAGCTACAATAATTTAGTAATCCAAGGAAAAGGCTACAAACAATTGACGAAATGATTTGCACAAACAGAAAAAAAAAACCAAATCTTGCGCCACGGCCGCATCAGATCGCCTGAGATACACAAGGGAAGAACAGAACAGAACAGAAAAGGTTTCCGCCAATCTAGCTGACGATTCGGAAGGGAGGGGGAGGGCGCACACCTGGATGGCGTTGACGATGAGGCCGGAGAGGAGGAAGAGGAGCCCGAGCGGGAGCACGACGAGCACGAGAGGGACCGCCATGGCCGGCTCCGCCGCCGCTTCCTCACTCACTCACCAATCTCGGGTCCAAGAAACCCGAGATGCGAGATGCGAGAAACCCGAGGCTGAGAAGGCTAGCTCTCCCCGGGCACCTCTCCTCCTCCGGTGGCGGCGGTGGTGGCGGCGGCGAATCCACCGGCGACGTGACGATGACGAGACGGACACGAGGAAGAGGTGGGGGTGAGGGCGAGGTGTTGGATTTGGAGATTTTATAGGGGGTTGGATGGAAAAGACGCAGTGAAGCGTATGCGCCCATGGTTCCCACCACGAGAAGAGGATGGATGGCGTGACACCTCGGATAACGTATTTTCTTCCCAATTCTGCAAGCTATGTACTCATCAGAAAATATTGTAATAAATAAAATCATGCATCTCATGTATTCAGAAAATAATTTGTTAACTATATCATGCATCTTATATATTCAGAAAAATATTGTAAATGAGATAATGCATTTCGTGTATTTCAATCAGGGTTTACAATCAAGATTTGAGACCTAGGCCCTGTTCGAAAACTTTAAAAAGAGATAAAACTTTTCGTTGCATGCTTTTCAAACTTTTAAACGGTGTGTTTCGTGCGAAAATTTTTAATATGAAAGTTGCTTTAAAATATCAGATTAATCCATTTTTCAAGTTTGTAATAATTAAAACTCACTTAATCGCACGTTAATGTCACCTCGTTTTACGTGAAATATTTTATCTTCATCTTTATTTTATTTTCAGTACTTTCAAACAGGGCCCTAGCAAGACATCGATTTTTCTTCAGTAAGGTGGTGTTTGAATCTCCTGAAGATAAAGATAAAGATAAAGATTAAGTGTTTTACGTAAAACGAGGTGACTTTAACTTGTGATTAATTAAGTTTTAATTATTACAAACTTGAAAAATGAATTTATCTAATATTTTAGAACAACTTTTATATAGAAAATTTTTGCACGAAACACACCGTTTAGCAGTTTGAAAAGCGTGCCACGTGAATGAAAAACTTTATCCTGGAACTTCAGGAGAAGCGAACGCAGCCTAACTTGGACAAAGTTTGGCAAATTTCTAAACAGAAATTAACTCATTCCAAATAAATAGTATGAAATGTGCCGTAAGATCTCACTAAGAGCCAGTTTGAGATGTTTGAATTTCGAAGGATATCTCGTGATTTTTTATATGTGAACCTGACTCAAACCAATTTATTTAGTTGAATACTATCAAGAAAAAAACCGGGCAGATGGTATGAGAACATGAGAAACTTGTTGTGGTAGCAAGTGTGAGAAAAATGTTGACTCATGGTATGGGTTTAAAATATAGCAAACGTATTAGTGTTTCCCACAATTTTGTCAAACATTTCTCAGATGAGACGTGTAAAAAACTCTCAACTTTGTGACCCTCAATAATCAAAGACACCACCATTACGTATTATGCATTTTGTCAGGATGGATGGATCCGCTAATCATTGGGTTAATTTCCAAGCAAACGTGTAAGCTGATCAACGAGGTGAAAACGACACTAACAGAAAGAAAAATACGAGCAACGTATGTATAGCAGTTTCTCAACTTTATTTATTTTCTAAACATATGCTCGTATACACGCGCATATATATCTCTATGAGAACCTGAAGGACTAGGTCATTGACGAAATCATCACAAACATATCACTATTGATGAATACATCATCTTACAATTGAAAAAATAAATAGCAGTAAATATGCATACCTGCTTGAAGCCTTGAACCTAAATAGATAGGTCCATCATAAAAAATCTTATCAGTCAAGCTCAATTCACAGTTTTTCAACTTTACTAGTTAACCTCTTTTAACGTTATTTGCATGAAGCTAATGCTTTTAGTTTTGCCTAGAAAAGAAGTTTCTTTTAGTTTTTCAGAGCCATTTTATTCTATTTATTAGTAAGACATAAAAGTGGCATTGTAATGGTATGCTTGGACCATATAAAAAAACAAGATTAACTTTTAAGTTCACATGAAGAACACATGAATTCATCGTGGGTCCTAGTTGACAGTGAGTCATTTTCCCGGTTCGTATCATAGGCATATGTCATTTATCATTGGTTAATGCTTAGTTCTTATAAGATTATTTACAGGGAAATATGTTTTCTTAAAAACATTCTTCTGTCATATTGTTTAGACAAGTTGTTTTAAGATATTTGTTAAGTTTATTTCTCAAAACATTTAATTATCAATTTAACCAAGTAGATAATTAAAAAACTGCTTACTAATCGGTTTCAAACGAAGCCTACGATAGTTCTTTTCAAATGAAGTACATTTTCTCACATCGGTAACATGAAGATTACAAGGCCTTTTTTTACCAAGATAGTATAAAAGAAAAACAACCATCAAATTAAGTACAGATGCCCACAGGGGAACAATGCTTTTAGTCACCTATGTAGAGGACAAAGAGGTTGCCTTCAGATGGGAGTGAATTTAATGTCGCTTTTATCTCTCCATAAATTATGGGTAGGTATTTGTTGGTGAGCCCAAAAATTGAGCTTCTAGTATCTACTTTGTCTGTTTGGCATCTCCCATTAATTAAAATCAACAAGGTGAATTAAGCAGGGTTCTTGGTGCAAATGTGTGTCTTAAGTGGAGCATTTGCAAAAGGACAAAGAGATCTCTCATGGTTGTTGCTATCAGTATAAGGTGGTTCAACTAAGAGCTTACTGATTGTGTCAACCAAGGTCACACTCTAAGAAATGACCTATCTAAGATGTTCCATTAATTAGTGAATCACTATTTGATGGTCACAAAAATTGAGGGTTAACCACCATTTGACTTTGGCCCATTTTTAGTAACCATCATTTGATGGTCGAAGGTTATGTACTGGGCTATAGCATAGTTATATCGGGTTCTTTAGAGCCTTTGGATTATGGTTATCCATGGCAAGCTTCCGTAAGATGTCTTGGGTAGCTTTCTTTACCAATATCTCTTAGAAATATTTTCCTAGAGTATTTGCTAATTTCATAATATAAATATTTAATTAATTATATGTTAATCAGTTAATCGGCTGCTTGATTTAATCTCCAAACTTCAAACACATATTTTGAAAGGACTGGCTATTTGTCACACGACAAATTTTGTTGAAAAAATCACACAGATTTTTAAACCACCAAATTGATGGCACGTACCTTATATTAGGATAATATAAAACTCATTAACAAGATTAAAAAAATAAGTAGCTTAATTATGAAATACAATATAATTATTTTTTGTTTTAAAAAGTAGAATAAAGAAAGTTACATAAAAATCTTAAAAGTTACACTGTAAGTTTATACAAATTACATTGTAACTTTATATTTATTACATTGTAAGAACATTGTATTTACATTGTAAGAACATTGTATTTACATTGTAAGTTTGGAGTGTGGATAACATAATCAAAATTAGTCAATTTTTTTAATCATGTTATTAAGCTCCCGTATACTATAATAAGATATGAAGTTATTTACTTGCTAGATTATTATATCACATAATTTATATTTGCTCATTAAAATAAAAATGTTATCAAGATATCTACTAAAAGTTATATTATAACTAGAATGTAATTACAATGTATTCAGAGGTAACTAGGGTGTAGTTACATTGTAATTGTAACTGGAATGTAATTTTTATTTTGGTTCGATAGCCAACATTTTCATTTTGCTCAGTTGGGAGAGACGTTGCTCCCTCAAGCAGAAGTCACAGGATCGACGTGGGGGACCTTCGCACGCTCCTACATGTTTTTCAATCTGACATATAGAAGCACCAATTATAATATGAATCGAACCGTTCAAAATCTGTGATTTCAATCTAAAAATCTGTCAACAAACCTATAGCAAATTCGTACTTGCATGGATAATTTTTTTTCACTACAATCTCGTATGCGATAATGATATGATAACAACAACAACAACATTAACAATAATAACAGAGAATTTCTCTCTTCGATAATCTGACCGGTGGGCCCCACACTCCAGCCTCACATCCCTCCAGGCCGTTACTACCCCCATCACCACCACTCCACTCCTCACCCCTCCTTATCCCCTTCGTCTCCCGCTTCCACTCCCCGCGCGGCCATGGCGGCCATGGCCACCACCTCCACCTCCGCCTCCGCCACCTCCTCGCTGCTGCCTCTCCTCCCCTCGAGAACCCCGACTTCTCGCCACCTCCTCCCGTTCGCTGCCGCCGCGGTGCCACCTCGCCCCTTCCTGGTCTCCTCCCCTCCGCTCGCGCCCCGCGCCCGCCTCGGTCGCCGCGGAGGAGGGCTCCGCCGCCCCGCAGCGGGGGACCTGTACGGTGGTGGTGGTGGGGAAGAGGGAGACGGGGAGGATGGGGAGATGGAGGAGGAGTATTATGACGATGACGACGAGGATGAGGAAGGGGATTGGGAGGATGATGAGGAGATGGACGTCGAGGCTATGGAGGAGGAGGCCCTCGGCGCCGTCGCCGACCTCTCCGCGCGGCTCAGCCGCGAGCTCCGCATCGGTGAGTGGGTTTCAGCCTCGACTTGCTACCTCGGAGATGGTCAGAATATTTGTCAGTGCCTTTTGTGCCATTTGATGAAGATGCCTTCAGTGATAGTAACATTTTAGCATAAAGTTCATAATCTAGTGTAGTGGAACAAGCCTGTGTGGAATTTTGAGTCAATCCGTAGTTCCACACTCTGGTCGTGGCGGGTATGTTCATATAAGATCAGATGGATGCTGCTTGTTGATGATGAGCTGATTGCTGTGCCCAAAATCGTGATGATGCAGATTAATTGTTTTTTTGTTCTTGGAGCATGATGTTTGAGCTTGGACATTGCAGGTCCCTGTATTTCTAAATTTGAAAGTTTAGTCGTTTGTTCTAGCATTGCAAATTTCTCGAAAAAAAATGTTCTTCGAGTAGAACATTTTCATTTTTCCCCTTTAGAAGCCTGTTACATATTTACACCCAGTTTGTTAATTCATGGGCTAAATGCATCGCATCTTCAGAAGACGATGTTCGGGATAAAAGAAGAATCATCAGGGATAAGACATCAGCATCTAAACATGTAAGTATATCTTCGTTTTCTTGTAAATTGTAACCCTAGTTGACAAGCTGATTAAGAAAGTGTAAATGTAAACAACTTCTATTTTCTTTACTATTGGGTCCATGGTTCAGATACCGGATAATCTTCTTCCAAGGGTGGCAATAATTGGTAGGCCCAATGTTGGTAAATCTGCATTATTCAATCGTCTTGTTGGGGTAAGCTATTTACAGCTACAAATATTACTTGAGCGAAGCGTCGGCATCGTGTATAATTTTTATCTGAATGCAGAAGTTGCTATGGTGTATTGAATTCTGGTGTTTCACAGGGCAACCAGGCTATCGTTGTTGATGAACCTGGTGTAACTAGAGATCGCTTATATGGACGATCTTATTGGGGCGATCAAGAGTTTATGGTTATTGACACTGGGGGAGTGATTACTCTATCAAAGTCTCAAGCAGGTGTGATGGAAGAGCTTGCTATCACCACTACTGTTGGTATGGATGGGATTCCTCTTGCCTCTAGAGAAGCTGCTATTGCTAGGATGCCATCAATGATTGAAAAGCAAGCAGTTGCTGCTGTTGATGAAGCAGCTGTGATACTATTCATCGTGGATGGTCAGGCAGGTTCAGACAATTACCATTTTTTTTTCTAATTTGACCATTTTATTTTTTGGATTCTTTTGTTACATTTGGTAGTTCTGATTTTTAGCAACACTTTCTACTGTAACAGTTTCTTCAGGAATACGCAAAAGTTTTGCGTATCATTGCCTTTCTACTGTAATATGAAGGAATCAATTTTAGCACCTGATCCTGCCAAGTGTTGGACTGTTGGTTACATACTTAAATCCATACCACACTTACAATTGCTCAAGTAATGTCTTGTATTATGCTAGTTTTTGTACATGTTGTAAACAAAGTCATCTAGAGAAAAGTATTAGATATTCCTGTTAGCATGTTTCTTGTCTCATTCTCTTTATGTGATTTCTGTCTGAATCTTCTATTGGGTACTGAAGCATTTCTTTCCCAAGTTCTGCATGGTGATCTAGTAAGAACTTCTTTGGCTTTGGTTACATTCTACCTGGAACCAGACTTATGTGTATACATTCTTATTTAACCTATCATTTGCTCGTACCGTAGAAAGATTGAATGCATGTTTATAGTTGCTAGATTTGATAAACCTCCTGGTGCTGAAATTTTTGTTTTGTCTAGTGCCTTTGTTGCTTCATGCCCTTGAGTAAGTTCATTCTTACATGGATTTGCATTACTTGTAGCTGTAATTCCCTATTGTTGTTTTTAGCTACTGTTGATTGAATTATTGTTATGTAGTGTCTTAACTAATGGAATGGGTATCAAACATCTTTCAGGATGGCCTTGTGGCAGCTGATATAGAAATTGCTGATTGGTTACGTCGCAACTACTCTGACAAGCGCATTATACTTGCTGTAAACAAGTGTGAGTCTCCACGGAAAGGGCAAATGCAAGCTTTAGACTTTTGGTCATTAGGGTAAGTTCAACATGCAGTGACCCCTTGCTGTAATTACACAACACTCAGTTCATTTGCAATTAATAAATATTACATGATGTTCTATTGATTTTTCTTTTTTACATTTTACGTACAATATGTATTAGGTCTGACATATTCTTGTGCTGATTAATGTCAGAGGCCACACACTTGATGATATTAGGTAAAAACATTACTAAATCCCATTGTTAGATGCGAAATATAAATAATGTACAACTAGTTTCTGAACTTTTAGTGGTTCCACATGCAAGTTAAAAGTGCTTTTAGTGTACATAATCTGCATTCTGCAATGCTTTACTTGTGCTCTGACTCTGAAACAACCCAATGTGTTAACAATTACCTCATTTCTTTTATTGTTCACCACTCAACTTCATAATAACAGAATGCCTATTGGCTGCTCAACTCATCGTTCTGTTGCTTCCTTCTAGATTTTCCCCTCTGCCAATATCTGCCATTACTGGTACTGGAACTGGAGAGCTCCTTGATATGGTGTGTTCAGAGCTAAGTAATTTTGAGGTACTGAACTTGCTTAGTTTGCCCAGAGGCCAGGGAATGTTTAATTGTGTATGTCTATATGCATGCTTGATACCCTTTTCTGTTTATGGTTGGTAATGGAATCATTATTATAATTTTTTGTTGCAACACTAAAATGTTACTCTTGGCTGCGGGAACAACTCAAGTATTGCTTCTGACAAATGGATATGCTAATTTAGTGGAATATTTGACTCTCTTTCCTCCAGTCCTACAAACCTAGATGAATAGCTGCTTGAAACACGTGGTGTGGTGACTCCTTGTTATATCCAGCCTACCATTGAGCTTCTAAATCCAGAACCTTGAATCATGAGTTGTGGTGTTTGTCTTTTCAGTAGTTCTTTATAATAGCCTTCTCCTTTCCAATTTTGATTCATATATGGAAATATTTTGTCCATTACCTCACAAAATGTTTTACAGGGACTGGATGGAGTTGAAGAAGATGGGAACTATATTCCTGCTATTGCCATTGTTGGAAGACCTAATGTCGGGAAAAGCAGTATTCTCAATGCTTTAGTTGGAGAAGATAGAACTATTGTGAGCCCTGTTAGTGGGACAACCCGTGATGCCATTGATACCGAGTTCACCACAGAAGATGGGCAGGTTTGTTCAGAATGCTTCTGAAAGTTTAAGTGACCAAGAGCAGCATCATTATTTCATTATTGACCCTAGTTATGTCCACTTTTCATGTATCTTTCTTCTTTATAGCAAAGCACAGTTTGAATTGGAAGAAAGAAATTTACATCTCATAGGAAAGTAATTCTAATTTGCTGATATTGCAATATGCTGCAGAAGTACAAACTCATTGACACCGCTGGCATCCGACGCAGGGCAGCAGTTGCTTCTGCTGGCAGCACAACGGAAACACTTTCAGTAAAACGTGCATTCCGTGCAATCCGACGGTCTGATGTGGTTGCCCTTGTTGTTGAAGCAATGGCCTGCATTACAGAGCAGGTATCTCTACCTCATCACATGCACATGTGCACCCCCAAACAATTCAAAGAGATGTTGTATTACCAATCTTTTCTAACATGGTGAAATTTCTGTGGTACCAAGGACTATAAAATCGCAGAAAGAATTGAGAAAGAAGGAAAAGCATGTGTAATTGTTGTGAACAAATGGGACACAATCCCAAACAAGAACCATCAGAGTACAACATATTATGAGCAAGATGTAAGAGAGAAGCTTCGCATACTCGACTGGGCTCCCATTGTTTATTGTTCTGCAACACATGGCAGCAGCGTTGACAAGTTAATCCCTTAACTTTATTTTTTACTCCGAAATAAGCATTTGATACTTCACTACTATTGCATTTGATGATTTAACCAAATCTATTTGTAGCTTGTCGGTGTTATTGTGTATTTTCCTGCTTCCCAGACCTGAAATTTATGTTGATCTCATTAAATAATGTTTCATGCTGAATCTTCATGTTCCTCTGTTATCTCTCAATTTCTTGTAATCCAACTAATTGCATTGCATGTAGAAGATTGTTAACTTCACTAGATATGTTTTTCTATATTGGCATTCTAATTATTCGTTAATACACAAATATTCCTCAGGATAATTTCTGCTGCTGCACTAGTTGAAAAGGAAAGGTCTAGAAGACTTGGTACGTCTATTCTTAATCAAGTTGTTAGAGAAGCTATAGCATTCAAACCACCACCACGAACAAGAGGTGGCAAAAGAGGTCGTGTTTATTACACAACACAGGTAGCTTCTAACTTCTTACTGAACCATTCTGTTTATTCCTCTTAAGCCAACAAGTTTATGGTCTCATCTTTCAAATAAGTCATAAAGGTCACTACCATTCTCTTGATCTCTACTACAACTAAATTTTCACTTCCTTGTATGTCAAGTGAATCCTTAAATCAAACACAGCTCCTTAAGTCATTTTTAAGTATCTGAAGATGTAGGATTGATTGAAACTGGATCCCTTAAAGAAGTATTTCAAAGTCAGCAAAGGATCCACTGGTTACCCACTTCAAAGTATAATTGATACACTCGCTGTCCTAAGATATGATAGTAATATGCATTCTGCAAAATTATCAGGGCCCTTTGAAATCTGTACTGCTTTTAGATTTGTAAAGTTCACCTTGGGGATGTTAGTATATCAATGGTTACTCTCATTGAGAAGAGGATGGCACACGAGCTGGGGCAATTTTCTGGTTTTCTTCCATTTACAAACTCAAAGCCATACCAACCAAGGGGTTGGTGTTCTGCTTCCGCCTCCGCCCTGGCTGCTGCCAACTCCGCTGCCGCCAGTCTGGCCGCCCTCGCTGCTGCTGCAGCGGTCTGAGCCGTTGCTCGCCTGCGCTCTTCTGCTGCGGCGAGCTCGGCGTCCTGCTGACGCCGAGTGCTCGAGGCGACCGAACGCCGAGACCGAGCGTCGGACATGGCGCGCCTCCGGGAGGCTGCTGCGTGGAGAGGGGGAAAGAGAAGGGGAAAGAGGAGCAGCCGGTGTTGCTGCTGCAGCTGGCTGAGAGCTCAACCGAGCTTGGGAAGGGGTGGAACAGGAGATGTTTAGTCTACAGGAAAGTGTGGCTCTGATACCAGATGTTAGTATATCAATGGTTACTCTCATTGAGAAGAGGATGGCACACGAGCTGGGGCAATTTTCTGGTTTTCTTCCATTTACAAACTCAAAGCCATACCAACCAAGGGGTTGGTGTTACATATATATAGGCTAGTGGGCAGCCAAGCATATGCTAATCAAAGATGCTAGATGCTAGTCTAAGATGCTAGTCATAGATGCTAGTCTAAGATGCTAGTCATAGATGCTAGTCTAAGATGCTAGTCTTAGATGCTAGTCTAAAAAGCAAAAAGGAGATGCTAGCAAAAAGGAGATGCTGTCCTAGAGCATCCCAAAAGCACACAAAGACTAAGATCAATCAGCACTAGACTTATTCCATCATTCTCCCCCTAAGTCTTGTGCGTCGTCTTGTGGGACAGTTGAACCATCCCGGTCCTGGAGCAAAGCTCAAGGAACTTGATCCTCCCAAGGGGCTTGGTGAGCAAGTCCGCAAGCTGGTCCTTGGTGTTGATGTAGCTCGCCTTGATGCTCCCTTCCTCCAAGCAGCTTCGGATGAAGTGGTACCTCACCCGAATGTGCTTGCTCCGTTCGTGGAAAACGGGGTTCTTCGCCAGGGCCAGAGCGGACTTGCTGTCCACCCTGAGCTCCACCGCTCCAGTGTCTCTGCCGAGGAGGTCACTGAGCAGTCGAGCAAGCCAGAGCGCCTGGGTCGAAGCGGCGGAGGCCGCCATGTACTCGGCCTCGCAGCTGGACAGGGCCACCACCTGCTGCTTGATCGACTGCCAGCTAACGAGGCACTCGCCGAGGAAGAAGAGAATCCCGCTCGTGCTCTTGCTGGTGTCGATGTCGCCGGCGTGGTCGCTGTCGCTGTACCCGACGAAGTGTGCCTTGCCAGGACACCTCGGGTAGTAGAGACCGTGGTCGAGAGTCCCCGCAACGTAGCGGATGATCCTCTTCACGGCCTGCTGGTGCTCCGTCGTCGGTCGCTGCATGAACCGACTGACGTAGCCGACGGAGAAGGCCAGGTCCGGCCGTGTGTGGGTGAGGTAGCGAAGGCTCCCCACAAGACGCCGGTACTGTGTAGCATCCACCTCCTCCGCCGTGCTGTCACGGCTCAGCTTCAGTCTCTCCTCCATCGGAGTGAGGGCTGGGTTGCAATCGGTGAGCCCAGCCAGCTCAACGACGCGCTTGGCGTAGGCGGTCTGTCGAAGCGTGATCCCGGAGTCATCCTGGTGCACCTCGATCCCCAGGTAGAAGGAGAGAGGCCCCAGGTCACTCATCTGGAAGGTGGCCTTCATCTCTTCCTTGAACGCCGCCACCTCCGCATCCTTGGTGCCGGTGATCACCAAGTCGTCGACGTAGACACCCACCAGCAGGGCATTTCCTCCATTGCCCCGCCGGTAGATGGCCGCCTCGTGCGGGCTTTGCTCGAAGCCCATCCCCTTGAGCGTGGAGTCCAACTTGGCGTTCCACGCCCTCGGTGCCTGCCGCAAGCCGTAGAGGGCCTTGTGCAGGCGGAGCACCTTGTCCTCCTTGCCGGTGATCACAAATCCCGGCGGCTGGTGCACGTAAACCTCCTCCTTCAAGTCGCCGTTCAGAAACGCCGACTTGACGTCCATGTGATGGACGCCCCAGCCTTCCTGAGCGGCCAGCGCAAGAAGGAGTCGCACGGACTCCATCCGTGCCACGGGAGCGAAGGCATCGTCGTAGTCGATCCCTTCCTGCTGCACGAAGCCGCGCGCCACCAAGCGAGCCTTGTGCTTGACAATGGCTCCGGCTTCATCCCTCTTCAGCTTGAACACCCACTTAAGGGTGATCGCGCGGTGATCACGAGGGAGGTCAGCAAGCTCCCAGGTGCGGTTCTCCTGAACCGCGTCCATCTCTGACTGCATCGCGGCACGCCATGCCGCGTGTTTCTCGGCCTCTGCGAAAGACCGAGGCTCACCGTCGTCGCACGCAAGGTGCAACTGCGCCTCCAGGTCGCGAGGCACCAGTCCCGGCACCGGCTGATCGCCGAGAAGGTCCTCCATCGTACGGTACCGTAGCTGCTCGCCGTCGTGGTACGCGTCGATGCGCTCCCCGTCGTGGGAGAGCGGAGTAGCGAACTCCACCGGGCTGCGCTCAACACGAGCTGGTGTCGGAGTAGGCGTGCCCGGAGTAGCTGTTGGTGCTGGAGCGCGTGGGACCGCCGGCTGTTGTGGTGTCGGCGAAGGGCTCGTCGCAGCCGAAGTCGTAGCTCGAGAGTGTGTCGCTGCCGGAGTCGGTGGAAGCTCGGGGACTGGGGTAGACACGCTCGGTGAAGAAGAGCTGCCTACTCCCCCAGCTCCCTCGAAGTAGACGTACTCGACAGTGAAGTCGTCGTACGTCGAGGTCGAGCCATCGTCCACCGCCTTGTCCCATACCCACCCTCGCCCTTCGTCGAACACTACGTCGCGCGCCGTGCGCACACGCTGTGTCTCTGGGTCGAGGATGCGGTAGGCCTTCGAGCCCTCCGCGTAGCCGATGAACACCCCTGGGGTGCTCCTGTCGTCGAGCTTGCCGATGTGGCCAAGCTCCTTGGCGAACGCAAGGCAGCCGAAGACCCGTAGGTGGGAGACCACCGGCTTGCGCCCATGCCAAGCCTCGTACGGTGTCCTGCCATCGAGGGCCTTGGTAGGCGAGCGGTTGAGGATGTAGACGGCCGTCACCACCGCCTCTCCCCAGAAGGTGGCCGGCATCCCCCTCTGCTTGAGGAGGGCCCGAGCCATCCCCACAACCGTCTGGTTGCGCCGCTCGACGACGCCGTTCTGCTGCGGGCTGTACGGCGCAGTGTAGTGGCGCTGAATGCCCTCATCAGCGCAGTACGACGCGAATTCAGCCGCCGTGAATTCCCCGCCGTTGTCGGTGCGCAGCACGCGCAACTTGCGGCCACACTCCGCCTCCGCAGCAGCCTGCGCGCGCCTGATGGCGTCCGCAGCCTCTCCCTTGCTGCCGAGGACCATCACCCACATGTAGCGGGAGAGGTCGTCGACGAGCAGCAGGAAGTAACGTCGTCCTCCTGGTGTGGCCGGTGTCACTGGGCCACACAAGTCCCCGTGCACGAGCTCGAGCCGCTCCTTGGCTCGAAAGCTCGTCTGCTGAGGAAAGGGGAGCCGCCTCTGCTTTGTTAGGACGCAAACGTCGCAGAGCTGCTCCACGTGGTCAAGGCATGGCAGGCCTCGCACCATCTCCTTGGCACTGAGCCGCTTCAGGGCCTCGAAGTGGAGGTGCCCAAAGCGCTCGTGCCACTGCCACGCCTCGTCGTCCCGACGAGCGGCGAGGCAAACTGGTTGTGCCACCTGCGTGCCGAGGATGTAGAGTCGATTAGTGCCTCTGGTTACCTTGGCAAGGAGGCGGCGACGGCGATCCCAGATTCTCATGACTCCGTGCTCGACCAGCACGCGAGAGCCGTTTTCATCCAGCTGTCCCACGCTGATGATAGAGTTCTTCAACGCGGGGATGTAGTAGACTCCGGTAAGCAGCCTGTGCTCACCGGACTTGGCGGAGAAGGTGACGGAGCCGACGCCCTTGATCTCCACGCCGGAGGCATCCCCAAACTTGACGGAGCCTCGGACGCTGGAGTCAAGCTCGGTGAAGAACTCCCGCCGACCAGTCATGTGATGGGTGGCACCGGTGTCGAGGTACCACCCATCAGCCTTGTCGTCGCTGGAGCTGTTGCCGAGGAAGGCGTGTACCTTCGGCTCGTCGAGGTGGAGGAAAGCTGTTGCGGCCGGTGCCGCTGGAGATAGCTCGATGCTTGCGTGTGCTAGGAGCAGAGCCGGCTCTTCCTCCTCCACCTGTGCAACATGGGCCTGGCCGCGACGTGGATGTCGACAGTCTTTGGCCCAATGGCCAAGCTTGCCACAGTTGCGGCAGGTGTCGTCTCGTGCCGGCTTGTGGTTGCCGACGGCGCCGCCCTGGGCGCCTCTGCGAGCGCCACCCTCGGCGCGTCTTCGCGCCCACCGCAGCTGGACACCTCCGCGCGCCTTGCGTGGCTTGCGGCCGCCTGTCGAGGAAGAAGACTCCCCCTTCCTCCTGTCACCCTGAGAGGCCTCCCACTGCTCCCGAGTGAGATGGAGCTTCCCGCCAATGGTGATAGGCCCCGAGAGAGGTTGTGGCTCATCACCGTCGACGACCTTGAGGCGGCCTAACGCCTCCTCGATCGACATCGTGGAGAGGTCCAGCAGAGACTCGATCGAACGAGCGATCTGCCTGTACTTCTCTGGGACGCAGCGGAAGAGCTTCTCGACCGCTCTCTCCTCGTCGTAGGTGTCGTCGCCGTACTGCACCATCTTCTGCAAAAGAGTGTTGAGACGAAGGGCAAAGTCATCAACATCCTCACCTGGCTTGAAGGCCAGGTTCTCCCACTCCTTGCGGAGTGCCTGCAGTGTGGACTTGCGAGCGCGGTCGCTGCCGATGCGTGCCGCAGCGATGGCGTCCCAAGCCTCCTTGGCAGTCCGCTTCTGGGAAAGCGAGAACTGCATCTCGGGCGGGACTGCAGCTATGAGGGCATCCAGCGCCCGTCGATCCTCGTCGTAGTCGACGTCGCCGTACCGGACTGCCTCCCACATGTGCCGCACCTGGAGCCGTACCCTCATCACCGCGGCCCACTCGATGTAGTTGGTCTTGGTGAGGGTAGGCCACCCACCGCCGGAGCCGACTTCCCTGACGATAGCCTGGACCCCGTGGTGTCGGCCTGGGGTGGGAGAGCGGCGCCGCCTGTGAGGGTCGCGCTCTCCGTCGTCCCAACCGTCGCGCCGGCGGTTGAACTCCAGCTCCGCCTCGAGCCGGGCGGCCCTCTCCCGCAGCCGCTGGATCTCCTCCAGCGCTGGGTCGACGTGAGGGCCGCGCCTGAGGTCGCGCTCGTCGCGTCCGTCAGGGGAAAAACCGGCGCGCGCACGCCCATCTGGGCTGCCGCGACCGCGCCTCCCAGGGGGGCTACCTTCGCGCCTGCGCCCGGCCTGGTCGCCGTCGGCGGGCGCGCGGTGCCTTGGGTCACCGCCGCCGCCGTGGGGGTGGGCTTCTGCCCACCGCTCTGCCCGCTCCCGCGCCCTTCTTCTTGCCAGCTCCTCAGGCTCTCTGTCGGCGGTGATGTCGCCGGCGATGGAGCCGTTGATGCTGCTGCGCAAGGTCTCAACCTCTACCTCCGCCGCACGTGCCGCATCTTCCGCCGCTTCTGCTTCCGCCTCCGCCCTGGCTGCTGCCAACTCCGCTGCCGCCAGTCTGGCCGCCCTCGCTGCTGCTGCAGCGGTCTGAGCCGTTGCTCGCCTGCGCTCTTCTGCTGCGGCGAGCTCGGCGTCCTGCTGACGCCGAGTGCTCGAGGCGACCGAACGCCGAGACCGAGCGTCGGACATGGCGCGCCTCCGGGAGGCTGCTGCGTGGAGAGGGGGAAAGAGAAGGGGAAAGAGGAGCAGCCGGTGTTGCTGCTGCAGCTGGCTGAGAGCTCAACCGAGCTTGGGAAGGGGTGGAACAGGAGATGTTTAGTCTACAGGAAAGTGTGGCTCTGATACCAGATGTTAGTATATCAATGGTTACTCTCATTGAGAAAAGGATGGCACACGAGCTGGGGCAATTTTCTGGTTTTCTTCCATTTACAAACTCAAAGCCATACCAACCAAGGGGTTGATGTTACATATATATAGGCTAGTGGGCAGCCAAGCATATGCTAATCAAAGGTGCTAGATGCTAGTCATAGATGCTAGTCATAGATGCTAGTCTAAGATGCTAGTCATAGATGCTAGTCTAAGATGCTAGTCTTAGATGCTAGTCTAAAAAACAAAAAGGAGATGCTAGCAAAAAAGAAGATGCTGTCCTAGAGCATCCCAAAAGCACACAAAGACTAAGATCAATCAGCACTAGACTTATTCCATCAGGGGAAATGTTTTCATGCTTTCCTTTTCTTCTCACACCAAAGGAAGCTTATTCTTAACCTGCAGGCTGCCATTCGTCCACCAACATTTGTTTTCTTTGTTAACGATGCAAAACTTTTCCCTGAGACATACCGTCGTTACATGGAAAAGAAGCTTCGCTCTGATGCTGGATTCCCGGGAACCCCTATTCGTTTATTGTGGCGTAGCAGGAAGAGACCAGATAAAAAAGGTGAGTCAATATGAAAGTACCCGCATGCATAATCTCAGGGATTTTAACTGAATATTTTTCTACTATCATACCTGCATGCATAGTATTAGAAAAGATTATTTTGTGATTGAATCATTGAAACAGACAGAACGACAATGCTAAGGTAAGTGAAAAAAGAGAGAAGGAACAAGTATTGTGCTATCAGCAAGAGAGATTGTTGCAGTCTCATTATATTTGATTTCACCAATATCTATGATATATGTAGGTGCACCGTGCACATGATGGGTTAAGGACCTTGGCCCTTGTATTAGAACAAATATAGTGCTAATATGCTGCTGAGACTTGTAGCTTGAAGGTAGTTGACCATAGTAATATAGGAATACAGAATATCATGTGATGATAGAACATATAGAAAAACTATTCAATTGATCCGGGTATATCCAGCACCGCTATGAATTTCATATTAGGAGTAATGTTTTGTGCTCTACCATACCTGCTGTTATAAGTCATATGATGATGAGGTTAAATAGTATTGTCATACCTAAGTACTCCATCTGTTCTTGGCAGGTAAATCTGCAGACAACAGCTTGCAGAGCTCAGTAATCCCAAGCAGAATGGCGTTAGCCACATGAGTCACACCTACTTTTCCTTTCTTGAGAACGAAAAAAGGGAGAAAGAATACAGAATGCTTTGCCTGCATTTTTCCCAAGAGGACAAAACTGCCGGTACAAAAAAGAGTACAAATTGTATATGTAGTAGATTGAGTAATAGGATGTTCTCAAAAAAAAAAAGAGTACTAGGACTGGGAATCATCTACTAGGTGTTATGAGTACATGGTGCTAGTACAAGTTCTGTATCCTTGGATGTCTAGGATAGCCAGCAAGTTGCCAAGTTTGGTGTTCTGAACATTTGCTTGTGCCTTGGACGAATACTGAATACTACTATATTGCCTACTGGAATTTGCCGCACCGGCGCCTCCACATTGTTTAAACTGAACACCCTTTCTTGACTTTTTCTTTCTTCTTTCTTAATTTCTTAGATGAACATGAACGGAACATTCTTGGTATAACGAATTTGCATAAGCCTTACTGACTGGTGGGGCCGACCATAAGTGGGGCCCAACGGTCAGTGACATCTACATAGAGAGGCACGAGAGAGAATGAAAAGCTTTTGTGGCGTGCAGTTGTGGAGTGGGCGTTAAAGTTTGCTACGTGTGCAGTATCCATTCTCCCATGGACGCCCCAACTCCCCATTTTCAAATTCAACTCAATTAAATTTCATTAAATTCGCCTCGAATACACGAGCATCCGCTTCGTGCTCTGCCTGCATTTGCAGTTTTATCACGCTCAAGCTCCCGAGGGCCGCCGAGACGGATCTCATCAATCCGGCGCATTGAACGTGACGCGTCGTCGCCTCCAGGTTTCCCGGAATTCTTTTCAATCTCCACCCGTTTTTGCGCTTGGCTGTTTATATATTTGGACGGAAATTATCATTTTTTTCTGTGCAGAAAATTTGGCACCGTCCGTTGGAATACTCCAGATGGTACTCGCTGACACACTGGCCCCACGCGGCCAGCCCTCCTATATTTAGTTGTCCATTCCCGTCTCATTCGTTCTCCCTACCCACGACAACACCTTCGGGTGTGTTTTTTTTGGTGTGTTAGAAAAAAATTCCCTTCACACAAAAAACAGAACGACTCATTAGCACATGATTAATTAAGTATTTATTAATTTTTTTTAAAAAATAAATTAATATGATTTTTTAAAACACCTTTCGTATAGAAATTTTTTGTAAAATATACACCGTTTAGCAGTTTGAAAAGCGCGTGTGCGAAAAAAGAGAGGTGTGAGTTGGAAAAATTGTGTGAAGAAGTCACCCGAAGGGGCCAAGATAGCCATGGCCGGAATCCATCTCTGTCCTCGGTTGGCCCTGTCTGCCGTGGAGATGGCAATGGCATGGCGTGTTCTCCGGCGTGCTTCCCGGGGAGATAGCGGCGGCTGCGGTGGCCCTGCGCCGTCGATCTGATGCGGCGGCGGCGGGGGCAAGAGCGGTCGATCCGTCCGCCACTTCGCCCCGACGGATGGTTCGTGGCGTGGCGATCCGTCGCCTCGTCCCCTCGCCGGCGGTGATGACCCCACGCGGCGGCGCGCTTCACCGCGGCCTCGTGTGGACTACGGCCCAATGGGCCGGGGTATCGAAAGCTCATCGCGTATGCGCCGGCCCGTCGCGGCACCGCGCCTTCCCGCGATATAAATGTCCCACTGACAGGTGGGACCCTCCCGGCACCAGCTCGCAACGGTCTCTTCTCCCCTCCCGCCTCCGATCAACTCTCGAAACCGGAAGACCACCTCAACCGCCTCCTCCGCCGCGCGCCTCCGACCTAGGGTTTCCTCCACGCCGTGACAAGGTAGGCGCGACCCCTCTCCTCGCCCTCGCCGGCGGCAAGCGCCACCCCTCGCCGCCTTTTCCCCCTTGCCCTTCGCCGTATTTCTTTCCACGACATCTTTTTTCTAATCTTGCGGTTGGTTTTCTGCGTTGCGCGGCCTTGTTTCTGATCTTGTAATGGGTTCTGAATGCAGTGGCCATGGGGGCAACCTTCGATGGGCGCGGTTTCTCTTGGCGTCCACTTCCGAGGAGGGGATGGAGTCCTCCGATGAGGACGTCGCGGCGGTTGAGGCATCCGGTGAGGCGGAGGCCTTGGCGGTGGTGTTGGGGGCCCCTGATGAGGTGGTGGCGGTTGCCGTGGTGTTTGGGGCCTCCGATGAGGTGGTGGCGGTGGTGTTGGGGGCCTCCGATGAGCCGGTGTCTGCCGATGAGGTGGTGGCGGTGGAGTCCTGCGATGAAGCTGTAGCGGTGGAGGTGGGTGTGGGGGCGTGTGGTGAGGATGGGGAGGGCTTGGATGTGCAGGGGAAGGGACAGGCCTCTCTTCTGACTGACGAGGCTCAAATTGATCAAGACGTGCCAGCACCCGGATGCCAATCTGATAAAGACGTGCCTGAGTTTGAGACAAGCCGCCCCAATTGGAGACCTCCCCCTCACACCCCTAAAACGCCGAGGCCAAAAAATAAGCGGGCGATGGGTATTGACATGGTAGGATCCTTAGTTCTTTACCCATTTATGTTTGAGCTTATCTGTGTTGTTTATCTTGTTGGTTGGTTGGTGTGATTTGGTTGAAGTTGGAGGTTGAAATTGAGCAAAGAAATGTGTTGGAAATGTGCATGTTGCTTATGATTCCTGTTCTTGACTAGTGGTGAAATGTGTTGACAGCATAATATCTCCATTTTGCTTCTCTGATATTTATTGTGAATAAAATAAGTTGTGTTTGTATGTTGTACCTGAATACAAGTAGTTATATGGATTGTATGTCAAACCAGAAAATATTCAGTCCTGTTTTTTATTTGTTGGCTGATAAAGAGTTGTCAAATTAAAATTAGCAAATCTACTATTTGCTCTGTCAATAGAAATGTTTAAGCTGCTTTGTATGAGGGAGAAGATGACGATGCTTACGCTGCATTTGAAATTTTCCTTTGTTTCAATGCATCACATGTTCAGAGCTCTATGGGGATATCTGCCTCATTGTATTTTTGTTGTCTGCTTTTGTAAAGTTGGTGGTAAAATATTTAAGGTCTTCCATGTTGTTTTTTCAGGTTACTATGGATGGGAAGGTTATCGGCCCGTCCAAGTTACAGTTTCAGGGAATTCTTGTCACTGAATACAACAATGTACTTCTTGGCCTGTATAAGCTTGGTTTTAAGATAAAAGAATTGATTGAGTTGTGCGAGAAAGCTGACAAACAGAAAGAAGTCATCTTTGCAAGTGCTATGAGGAAAGCAAGTTACAGTTTTGATATAGGTGTTGTGGAACTACTCCGTGAGGCCAAGAATGTGGATGATTTCTTTGAAGCTGTTGTGAAGCATCTGAAGGAGTTCAGAAAGACTCGTTCGTTTGCTTGGAGTATACGGATGGAGGTCATAAAACTTAACGGAAAACCTATCAACGATCCATTTTCTCGTGAAGCTCAACAGGGCAATCCAAAGGTATAAGGTGCATATCTGTCGTTTTTGTGAGAAGCTCAACAGGGCCATCCAAAGGTATAATGTGTTTAGCTGTTAGGCAAGGTCAGTGAAGGACCTGCTTGTGTTTCACATAAACAGTTTCTCTAGGTTTTAATGGGAGAATTCTCCCTTGTTTCTCTTGCTGTAAGTAACCGCGTTTGCATCTCGGTACATATCTTCTCTGGTTGTAGGGGCTACATATTATCTTGGTGTTCTTTGCGTAATCAGTTGGAGACATCTAACAGAAATAGAACTGGCTATTACTAAATGCTTGTCAGTTCTCTATTGTTAGAGTTGTATTGTTTTAACGTTGGTTCATACCCAAGTAGTTATTTCCCTGATTTGCTTGTTGATCATTGGTTGTGACAGGTGAATTAGTTGTGCATCAAATTGTTACATTATTTGCAACATTGGCCAACTGCTGGTGGCTTGAATACCTGGTAATTTAGTAGTGTAATTGATCTCCTTCACGTCTTGAATTCTTTGGTCCATTGGTGCGACAGACTTGGGGCCTGTTTGGTTGGTGGCGTGAGTGTGCCAGAGAAAAAATGAAAGCCTGAGGATTTCAATAGCCTGAAAATTGGATGCCGCGTGCGTTCATTTGTTTTGTGTTGGGGCAATTGGTGCCTTGGTGGCCTGAGAGCAAGAGAAAAGCGTGAACCTCAGAAATACGCTTTGCAGTTTAGATAGCGTAAAATTACCAGATCCCCAACTATCGTTAGTTCTTCCCGTTTCCTAATCCTCTTCGGCGGCCTGACGCGTGTCCGACTGGACTTTGGTTACTTGTTCAATTTGTTTCGGACACGGTGATGTTGGTATAATCCGATTCTGTTTTCTTTTTAAGCCTGAAGGTTTTATATACGGGATGTCTTGCCCGCTTTCCCTCCAACTCCAAGCAAGATCGACGCTCTAGGTGCTTTACTATTTCTGTCTACAGTGAAAAAGTTTTCGACGCGCGAGAAGACAGAATCACAGGAGCTAATTAACCGATCGATCAAATGGAAACATCAAGCTCCTCCGAAGAATTGCAACGGAACACAATGGATAACGCTCTGCTCACCGAGAAAAACGTCATCGTCGTCGTCGACGACGCTGCATCGAGCATGGAGGGGAAGGAGGTGAAGAACGTGGTTGCCGCTCTCACTCTCATCGACACCGTCATCGAAGTGGCACCTCCCGCTGTAACGCCAATTTTGAACAAAGTCAAGACTATCGTCGCTGCTATAGGCGCCGGCGTTCCCACGGGCTCTGCCCGGAAAGGTACCGAGTCCGTCGCCAAGACACCCGAGGGCAGCCGCTTACCACCGATACGATCTAAAGACTACCGGAGACCCGAGCTCAGCAAGACACCCACCAAGTCCAAAGACCCTCGTTATTACGCGGCATGGAAGCATCAAGATCAATCGGCCGACTCTCATGAGAGAGGACACGGCCGGCCACCCGTCCACGATCGGATTCGTTACGGTTATAACTCCAACTACCAAAGCGACTCGCGAAGACCCCCGCCGAGTGACTTGAGGGAGGTGCTTGATCGGCGTCATTGCGAGCGCAAAAGGCCTTATTATGAAGATCGACGGAGTTCATCCGACAACTATGACGATGGAGTACCCGCGTTCACTCGGGACCTACGTCGAGTGGATTGGCCGAGTGGATTCAAGCCCACAGGGATTGACAAGCCCACAGGGATCAACGCAGTACAACCTGAAGTCCCACGCTACTTACGATGGTCGGAGGTGGCTATCACGTTCAACCGCTCGGATCACCCTGACCGAGTGGTTCACCCGGGGCGGTATCCCCTGGTACTAGACCCGGTGGTTCGCAACGTCAAGCTCAAGCGTGTCCTTATCGACGGCGGTAGCGCCCTCAACATTCTTTTTGCCAAAACTCTGGACGAGATACAAATCCCGAGATCAGAATTGAAGCCGAGCTCAGCCCCTTTCCATGGAGTCATTCCAGGGCTGTCATCTACGCCACTTGGGCAAATCACCCTTCCGGTCACCTTCGGCACTCGGGAAAACTTCCGGACAGAGAACGTCAGCTTTAAGGTTGCCGACTTCGAAACAGCCTATCATGCAATCATCGGAAGACCTGCGCTCGCCAAGTTTATGGCGGTCCCGCACTACACCTACCTCATGATGAAGATGCCCGGTCCCAACGGAGTCATTTCTTTGCGCAGCGACGTCAAGCAAGCCTTCACCTGCGACAAGGAAAGCTGCGACATGGCCCAAACTTGTGAGAGACTACTCGGCCAACAGGAGGTCCAACTGGCAGCATCAACATCAGGCGTAGACGAGATCCCAGCAAAAAAGATAGCCAAGTCGGGAGAAGGCGATGCCAAGACAAAGAAGATTCCCCTTGACCCCTCTGATCCTTCCAAAACTGCTGTAATAGGCACCGAGTTAGACCCCAAATAGGAAAGCGCGCTCATCACCTTTCTATAGAACAATAAAGATATATTTGCTTAGAAACCGTCTGATATGCCAGGTATTCCTAGAGAGGTGATTGAGCACTCATTAAATGTTAAAGAGGACGTGAAACCTATAAAACAAAAACTCCGCCGTTTTGCCCAAGATCGAAGGGATGCTATCAAGGAAGAACTCGCCAAGCTCTTGGCGGCTGGATTCATCAAGAAAGTTTACCACCCCGACTGGTTGGCTAACCCGGTTCTGATTCGGAAGAAGACGGGACAATGGCGCATGTGTGTAGACTACACCGACCTCAACAAGTCTTGTCCCAAGGATCCTTTTGGTTTGCCCCGTATTGATCAAGTCATCGACTCAACAGCCGGCAGTGAGCTTCTGAGCTTCTTAGATTGTTACTCGGGATACCATCAAATCAGCCTGAGGGAGTCCGACTGCTTGAAGACGTCATTCATTACCTCGTTCGGAGCTTATTGTTATGTCACGATGCCCTTTGGCCTCAAGAACGCCGGAGCTACTTATCAGCGTATGATCCAGAGATGCCTTCAAACCCAACTCGGGAGGAACGTGGAAGCTTACGTCGACGATGTCGTCATCAAAACCAAGCAGAAAGAGGACCTAATCACCGACTTAGAAGAAACTTTCGCAAATATTCGGGCCTTCAGAATGAAGTTGAACCCGGAGAAGTGCACTTTCGGCGTGCCATCAGGCAAGCTACTAGGCTTTATGTAGTCTCATCGCGGCATCGAAGCCAGTCCAGGGAAGATCAACGCTATCCGGAATATGAAGCCCCCGAGTACCCAGAAGGACGTCCAGAAGCTTACCGGTTGCATGGCAGCGCTAAGCCGCTTTGTTTCTAGACTTGGTGAACGAGGCATGCCTTTTCTCAAGTTGCTGAATGTCATGCCCGAAAATTTTCCCAAATTTCCAGACCATTTTGTGTATTAAGTCCCTGTCCAGGCATCAACCAGGGTACACAAAACGACAAATCAATAAACAGATCCAAACGTAAATAAAGCGATAAATACTTACCACAGAGGCACTTAGTCCTCACACCAAAAAGAAAACAGCAGCGGAAAGAAACGATCCTAGCGGGGCTTCAGCTCCACTCCACAGGCAAACTCAACTGGGGTCTGAGCCTTGGTCCTCTAACTTGATCTTCAACTCAGAAGTACTAAACTTCTGAAAAGGGGGAAAAATAGCAGGATTGAGTACAACCACCGTACTCAACAAGCCACACCAATGATGCAAACATGCACAGGGGAGACAAAGGGAGGCTTGTGGCTATTTGCAGAAAAGCAGTTGAAAACCTTTATATTTTAAAACAGTAAAATAGTGGTTTAATTAAGACAATATTAAATCTCCACTGAACAACGCTACAACCACGTTGAACAGGCCCAACCATTCCACCTGAACTACACTAGTTCATTAAGTCAGATTAATTAAGCATGTGGGACTAATCACGGTGAATCTGGTTGATCGCCCATAACCGCGGGCACGGCTATTCGAATAGTTTTACTCTGATCAGAGGTGCGCAACTGTACCCACAAGACACGATTCCACACATGTTACCATGCCCCGAAGTATCACCACGATACTGCAAAGGGGAGAATCGTGACAAGACCTTTCGCTTAACTCCTCCTAACCAAGCGCACCACACCGCAGGTTTCGCCCCCACCCCTCAAAAGGCAGTGGGCAGCCCCCCCTCGTGCCTTGGTGAATCCGGCAGCCAGTCAACCGGTATATCCCCGGCCGAACCGACTCCATCACGCCCACCCTTTCCGGGGAACGTCGGCTAGGAAAGAGCTATACTACGAGTCCAGCAGTTGCCCATTCTTGCTTGTGGTAAGCACTGTTATTCTTCCAGGGTTTCCCATGAACCGGTCCTTAATTGCCATGGGTGCGACCAGCAAAACCATGCACCCACAGCCCACCATTAAGTCATATTTTAGTTGGATAATTACGACCAATAAAACATGGTCGGGTG